>CABHPQ010170529.1:0-40392 GCA_902168405.1 Peromyscus aztecus | reverse complement strand
AGTGCTGGGATTAAAGGCATGCGTGTCCAAGCTCTTTTTGGACCTTAGGCAGGAGGATTGCTGTGAGTTTGAGATCAGCTTGGGATATATAGTGAGTTTAAGGTCAGCCTGAGCTAGTTACGGAGTAGGACTCTCTCAGAAAAATAAAGGAAGAAAGAGTTGAGAGGCTAACAAAATATGATACAGGTACACAGTGGAATACTACTCAGTCTTAAACAGAAAGGAAATCCCACCACAGGCTACAACAGGGACAGAATCTTGAGGACATTCTAATGAATGAAATAAGCCAGTCACAAAAAAGACAGGTACTGGTCTGACTCCATGCACACGAGGCATGTATAGTCTGATTCTTATGGATGGAAGGTAGAGTGGTGGCTATCAGGGGGTGAGAAAGAGGTGAGGAGAAAGCAGGTGATAGTGTTTAATGAGCACAGAGTTTCTGTTATGCAGGGTGAGGAGAATTCTGTGGGTAGAATGTGGAGATGTATGTATAACGATGTGTATGTACTTAATGCTGTGGAATTATGCAGTCATGAATGATTACAATGGTAAATGTTATACGATGCCTATTTTACTACAGTTAAAAAGGAAGAGAAGATATGTGATACAGAATGTAATTTTCCACAATTTTTTAAATGACATTTTATTTAGTTATTGATTGTGAGCTGTGTACATGTGAACTGTGGCACATTTGTTGTGGTCAGAGGATAACTTTCGGTAATCTGTGCTCCCCTTTGACCATGTGGAACCTGGGGGCTAGACTCAAGTTATCAGCCTTGGTGACAATTCCCTTTACCTGCTGAACCATCTTACTGATCCTCCACAAACTTTTAACAGTAAAACATCACATATCAAGGAATCTTCAGATATCGTCCCTCCCCTCTGTATGAAAAACATACAGATGGAAGCTTCTAGAAGCACCAAGACTTAAGAACCAAGTGTCAAGAGGCAGCCTTTCCATGTGTTCTAAGGGAGATCACTTAATCACATTCCTGTTTGTTATAGGCAAGTTCCCTCCCTTCAGGGTTTAAATAAAAGTCATGAAGCCCAGTGTGGGGGTGGGGAACGGGGGTTGCTGAAGTAGGGGCCCCCTGAAGTGAGCTGTCTAACATGGTTAACATTCAGGTCTGATGTCTCTCTCATTCATACCTGTAGGGATCTGTTGGGAGAAACCAAAAGACAATGTAGTAAAAGTACATCAGAAAAGTCCCTTTTTAAAAAACATTAAAGCATTGATGGGGTCTGGACATTTCTCCAGCCTCCAAGGGCCCATCTGTTTGTGCAGGTGGGGCAGATTCACCAGCATGGGCCAGGGCTCAGAGGGCCTCCAAGCAGACCACTGCTCTGCCACCTGCTGCTTTGGTGACCTTTGGCAAAGCCTGTCATCGATCTGAGCCTGTTTCCTAGATGTAACTGAGCAGCACTGAAGTAATTCAGGGTTGTCATGACAAATCAGTGCAGTGTTGTATAAAGTTCCCAGTGTCAGCCAAAGCCAGCTTTCTGTCCCCCAGCATCAGCTCAAGGCCTCCCGTACCAGCTAGCTAGTAGATGACGGGCAGGTAGTGGATTTCCCTGCAGGCCACTCCAAAGACTGACCTGTCATCCCTCAAAACCAAGGGGGGACTCTTGACAGGGAGGGTGGTCTGAGTGGGGTTAGTGGACACCTGCTTAGAGTGCCAGGACTCAGGCATCTGTGTAAACTTGCCCCCATCCTATGCCCGCAGGCCTGCCAGGGTGATGAGTGAGGCCATTACAAGAAATCTCACAGTTCGGCTGACTTCTAAGTAAAAAAGACCTGGGTGGCGCAGCCTAGGGCAGAGTTGATTATTGTGGCAAGCTGATCTGTCATGGAGCAAATGCCATACATTTGTCCTAATGGAGCCTTTCCAGCCAAGAGAAGACAGGATAGCGGCTAAGGAGAACAAGCTGCCCGGTCTGCAGGGACTTGTGCAGCACAAGACACCCCCCTCCTGGTGTCTGGAGGGACTGCGTCCTAGGCAGCAGCCTCCGAGCTCCCTGGCTCTGGGTAGGTAGTATGACCCAGGCCAGACAGAATCCATGGGTCCTAATTGTTCACCCCTGCTTTGTAGCTAAGAGCGGAGACTCCTCATTTTTGCAAGGCTAATAATGGGACCTGGCTGTAATGAGATTCCCGTCCAGTGGGAGCCAGAGTGAGGTAATGATGGGCTACTAAGTTGGATGTGAGAGACGGAGAGAGACAAGAAGAACCCCTCTTGGGGATACTTTGTGTTAGGAAATGAAACCTCCTTAGTCTTCATTCTGTGTGTATGAGTGTCCTTCATGTTAGAGCGCGAGAGATGATTTTTGGATAAAATGTTTGCTGTGCAACAGTGAAAAGCTGAATTCAAATCCCAAGAACCCACTTAAAGCTGGTGTGGACCCCCAGAACCCATAAAGCTGGGTGTGATGCCATGCAACTACAACTTCTATACTTCTATGGTAAGATGGGGACAAGTTTTAGGGGACTCTCCAGAAGCATATAAGCCCGCTAGCCTGTCATACACAATGAAAGTCAAAAGAGAGACCCTGTCTCAAAAGTGGACTGAACCCAAAATTATCCTCTGACCTCTCCACACTTGTATGGTTGTATGTACATGCCCACATTCACACACACAGAGAGAGAGAGAGAGAGAGAGAGAGAGAGAGAGAGAGAGAGAACTTCGTTTTGATCTGCTCAAGCAAAGCAGAAATCACAAATGCAATGGATAAGAACCTGGCCCTGAGCTACATCTTCTCATCCCATTTGCAATAGAGTCAGCGCATCCATGAAGGGACGTTCACTTTCTCCTCTTTCCCAATACAGTTGAATTGTTATGTGACACTTCGTTGAAAATATTAAAACCCAGAGGTCACCCGAACCCAACTTGAAAGCAGAAGACATTATTTCGTCTCTGAACAGTGCATATTTGGAATATTAATGCAAACTCTTTGGTGACAGACTTGCCTTCTTGGCAGAGGCAGGCAGAATGTTTGAAGGGAGGTCCCACTTTAACTTTTGACAAGTGTTAGGAAGGGTCACTCTGCATTTTGAGAGACAGAAAAAAATGAAAGTCAGCTTGTAGGTTAGAGCAAGGAGAGGAGACAAGGCTCACTTCTGGAAGAAAGTGTCTCACTTGATTTCTGCCTCTGCTGAGCTCTCTCTCTCTCTCTCTCTCTCTCTCTCTCTCTCTCTCTCTCTCTGTTTCTGTACAAGGAAGGAGTGGCAGAGAGGCCCCTAGGTAATTCGGGGGACACTACACAATGTTAAAGGTACCCAGGAGCCCTGGAAGCAGTTCTCATTTCAAGGAAAGCAGAAGGGCAGCAGGATGGGGAGCGCCTGGACAGCTGTCACTATCTGCTGGGAGGGTGAGTTTTTAAGTGTCGACTTGACTCAACCTAGAAGCCATTGGAAAGAAAGTCGTAATTGAGGAACTTTCTAGATCATGTTGGCCTATGGGCATGTCAGTAAGGGATTGTCTTGATTTTTAATCAGTGTGGGCACACCATTCCCTAGGTAGTGGTCTTGAACTATGTAAGGGAGGAGAAAGCAAGCAGAAGGCCTTCACACACTTATTACCTTTGCTTTTGGCTGTTGCTGTGATGCAACCAGCTACTTGTGGCTCCTGCCGCTGACTTCTCTGCTGTGATGGACAATAACCTGGAATTGTTAGCCAGATGTGACAGTTTGAATGTAATTGGTCCCTATAAGCTCACAGGGAATGGCGCTAGTAGGAGGTGTGGCCTTGTTGAAGTAGGTATAGCCTTGTTAGAGGAAGTGTGTCACTGTGGGGGGCGGGCTTTGAGGTCTCCTTTTGCTCAAGCTTCCCTCCGTGTGACTTCCAGACCATTTCCTGTTGCCTGCAAGAAGTAGGACTCTCAGCTCCAGCACCCTGTCTGCCTGCATGCTGCCATATCCCAACGTGATGATAATGGACTGAACCTCTGAACTGTAAGCAAGCCACCCCAATGAAATGTTTTCCTTCATAAGTTGCCAGGATCATGGTGTCTCTTCACAGCAATAGAAACCCTAACTAAGACACCAGATAAACACGTCTCTCTCCTAGGCTGCCTTGTCTCTGTTTTACCACAGCACCAGAATAGAAACTAGAACATCTGGCTTCAGAAGTTCACCCAGCTCTGCATCTTCTGGTTCAACAGCATTACTAGAAGACCCACAGGGAACTGTCATCAGACAAAATCTAGACCTGAGGGATTTGGCTGTGACCACACGCTGAGTGAGGGAGTGGAGAGGAGATACAGGCTCTGTCTTCAACCAGCTTTCCCCTAGGGCCCATGTTCACTCATGGACAGCAAGCTCTCACCACCCTGAAGGAAAGGAGAAGCGAAAAACAAGGTGCTCACAGTGCACAGGTGCCACTTGCCTGGAACTTGGCACTGAATCCTCCCACCCCTGCAGTCACAGAGGTGGATATGGGAGCTCAGGCGAGCAAAGGCCTCTGGTGAGCAGAGAGAAGACCTAAATCCAGCACAGAGCTTCTGGAACTCACATTTTTTTTTTTCTTTTCACAGGAAAAAAAAAAAAACAGAATGCTTTCTTCTGGCAAGATGAGGGGAAGAAACAGGAGGCAGTTTGTGAGCATGGAAGCTAGCCTGGCACTACTAGCTTGGCAGTGAACAGGAGATGCTGTGCTAAGCAAAGTGGAAGACAAGGGCTGACGCTGTACGTTGTCCTCTGTGTCATGGCGTGTGTGCATTCAAACATGCACATGGGGCGGAGGCAGAGAGACAGAGAGACAGAGAGGGGGGAGGACCAGCCCCCACACTTATTTACCCCAGAACTCTTGAAGATTGAGGGATAAGAGACTTAGTTAGAAATAGAGAGGGAGAGAGAACAGAGAGAAAACACGGGATAGACTTGAGTGGGCCTGGATCCTTATCCACTGGCCCAGAACTTTATTCCAGAGGTCTATTTATAACAATGCCAAGGGGTGGAGCAAAAGACTTTCCCCTTGCTAGTTAGACCCTTACAGATATCTTGTACCCAGGTCCATGGTCCAATCAACCTCCCATGCAGTCCTGCTGGGTACAGCCACTAGGAAACCTAGTAGGCTGCAACAGGTCCCTCTTCTTTGTATTTTAAAAGAAAAAACTCTTGATGCAACCGCATCGAACTTAAAGGCAAAGAGACTATCATAATTCTAATATAAATATTGTTATGTACAGTTACAATTTTCTCCATCTTACATCTTAAAGCAAACTCTTAATATTTCTTGCTAACAAAACATAGGATAAACTTCTGATGTATACTTCTTAAACTTAAATACTTTCTTAACTTTACCAAACTGTGATGCATTAATATCAATAGGTTAACATAATAATTTCTACAAGCCTACTCTCAACCTACAATTTAGAACTATACAAAACATAACATTAATTCACTCAAGTAACATGAAAATATTTTTTAAATTAAATATACTGAGGAATATTAATACTCCCATTTTTCTTTAAAAAAACAAAACAAAACAAAACTTCTCTATTTAAACAGTTTTATTTTTATATAACCAGTCCCATAAGCAGTTCATAAGTCATCACTATTGATAGAGTCTATATGTATACATAAATTCAAACTGTCCCATTGTAATGAAATCATTACTGTCCATTTTATTTTTTAAATTCAAAAGTTCAAAAAGAGTTTTAGCACCATTCCTAAAAGTTCCTTTGAGCGCTCTTAGTCAGGGCCTGGCTTGTCAGCTGCCCTTAAGTCTGTATAGCTTAATGACAGAATCGTAATGACTCTGAAGCAAACAGTTCCAAATAGAAGTCCCACAACCAAACGTTTCAGTTTAATTAAGTCTCTCTAAAACCTTCGTTTTTGGCTACCTCTGCACTTTGCAGTCTGAAGCCTTCCGTAACCAGTCCGGGACCAGGCTAGGGAGCTTCACCTCATAGCCACACGGGCTCAAGGCTCCTTCAGCTGCCGTGAGCTGAAACTGTGGCCTTCCCACGGCACCCCCGTCTTTGGGAGGAAAAACCATTACCTGCACCGCTGACAGTCCAAGTGCTCAGCAAACCTGGTCCCAGCCGCAGATCCCTGGTCTGGCTGTTCAGCCTGGAGCACTCAGCAGTTCCCTGTCTTAGCACTGACATCACTCTCCGGTCCTGGAAGGGTCTGGTCTCTGCTGTTCACCGCTGTTCTGCTCCCTGTTCTCTTTTTCCCGAGGCGTTGCAAACCACTGGGCTTTTTCTGCCGTTTGACTTTTTCCAGGTATAGCGTCTCAAAGGTTGCAGAACCTTGCTGTTCACCTTTCCCGCAGCGTGGCATCTCTGCAGGGCTTTCCAAACTGTGGTTTGTTAGCCTCTCTTGTGGCTTAGCTCGTTCATTTTTCATCGCGGCTTTCTTTAGGTAGAAAGCTTGTAGACCCTCATGCATCTGCCACCTGCACGGCGTTGATGTCTTGAGGGTTTCAGCTTCCGAGACCCTCTGGCTGCGATTTTCTGAAGCTGGCAGTCTCTGGAGCTGTTTCTTGTTGTTGTTGTTGGCTTTCTGGAACTACCAAGTCCACAGTCCGCCATGGATATTGCTCTCCGAATCCCAGGTTGGGAAAACCTACTCTAAATTTTTTTTTTTTTACCATATCTTTAAACCTAAGGCCTATATATTCTAAACCTACATTTCTCTGACTCACTTTATACTAAATCTATGACCTATTTAAACCTACATTCTATTATTCAAGCCTACATAATAAACTTATATTCTATAGGACTATTTTAGTACTTTTTCAAATGTCTAACTGAGCAAACACCTAAAAGAAATATATTACTTCTCACTCTTAACTAACTTATACTAGGAAGAATCTCTTAGCAAACTCTCTAT
The DNA here is from genome assembly GCA_902168405.1 of Peromyscus aztecus. NCBI lineage: Eukaryota > Metazoa > Chordata > Mammalia > Rodentia > Cricetidae > Peromyscus > Peromyscus aztecus. Next base: position 33,557 of record CABHPQ010170529.1, on the reverse strand, counting down.
AAGGCCACTGTAAACCTATATTTATAAATCTTACCTAAGTCTCACTTAAGCCTAAACCTTACCTAAGTCTTAGTTACATTTTATAGGCCTACTTTAGTAAATATACTTCTTGTATTACCTTAGCAAATATAGAAAAGGAGAGGAGAGAGAAAGAGAGATCTATAAAGAGAATTCTAATGCTGCAGCCTGAGGTCTGTCCTTCACCGCCTAACCTATACATCCGAGAATAAAATACCATTGCCTTCATTTTTCAATTCCTTATCAGCATGCCTACACTCACAACGCCCCCTACAATCCTTTCACCAAGTTCCTGCTCCCTTTTCGGGTGCCATCTGTGGAGGACCAGCCCCCACACTTATTTACTCTTGAGGTTTGAGGGATAAGAGACTTGGTTAGAAATAGAGGGGAGAGAAACAGAGAGAAAACACAGGATAGACTTGGGTGGGTCTAAGTCCTTATCCACCGGCCCAGAATTTTATTCCAAAGGTCTATTTATAACAATACCAAGGGGTGGAGCAAAAGACTGTCCCCTTGCTAGTTACAGTCACCTGGTACCCAGGCCCATGGTCCAATCAATCTCCCATGCAGTCCTGCTGGGTACAGCCACTAGGAAACCTAAGTTTCCTGGGCTCCAGAGAGAGAGAGAGAGAGAGAAAGAGAGAGAGAGAGAGAGAGAGAGAGAGAGAGAGAGAGAGAGAGAGAGAGAACCATTTCTCTGCAAGATGTCTAGAAACATGAAAGTCACCTAGCCAGGAAAGAGAGATGGCAAAGCATGAGTCTGGACTGACACTATTGACAAATGAGCTGGACAGGTTCCACTTAAATGGGATGATTAAGAAAATCCTAGAGGGCTGGAGAGATGGCTCAGTGGTTAAGAGCACTGGCTGCTCTTCCAGAGGACCCCGGTTCAATTCCCAGCACCCACATGGCAGCTCACAACTGTCTAACTCCAGGATCTAACACCCTCACACAGACATACATGCAGGCAAAACACCAATGCACTCAAAATAAAAATAGATTATTAAAAGAATTTTAAAAAAGAAAAAGAAAAATCCTAGAGTAACCAAGAATGAGTTGTGATGCTTCTTAAGCTCTTCTTAGCCCCTGCCGATGGTAAATCCACTGCCCAAATTCATCTCCACAGCTTCTCAAAACCGATCCACGATTCTCATTCCATCAAATTCAGCTGTTGAAAGTGTACAGTCCCCAGGTTGGAGCATATCCAGTAAGTTGTGAAATTTCCAATAATGACAGAACCTTTTTATTGCTCCCAAAAGGCATCCCACATCTATTAGCCATCACCCTACCTCATCCCCAACCTCACAGCCTTTGGAAACAACCAGTCTCCTTGAAGTTCCTAGGGATGTGCCTCCTGCTCTTGACCTTCCCTATAAATGTAGTCAGTCATGTCTGATTTTTTTAATTTTTCATAGCGTTTCCAAGGTTCACCCGAGTGGTAGCATTCAAAAGTGCTCTCTCTCTCTCTCTCTCTCTCTCTCTCTCTCTCTCTCTCTCTGTGTGTGTGTGTGTGTGTGTGTGTGTGTGTGTGTGTGTGTGTGTGTGTGTTGAGAGCAGGCATACACATTCCATGGAGCAGAGGACAACGCCCAGTGTTGTATCAGCCCTTGCCTTTTTGACACGTGGTCTCTGGTTTACCACTGTTGACGCCAGTTTAGCTTACAGGCTCATGAACTTTGAGGGGTTCCGCTGGCTCCTCCCCCACTCTCCCCATGGGAGCACATGTAGCTATACCCAGGACCTCATGTTTGCATGGCAAGCACATACCCACTGAGCCATCTCCTCAGCCCTCCTTTCTTTTTTTATGACTTAGAAATATTTCATTACAGCTATTACTACATCTTTTAATTCGTCAGTTGATGGGTATTTGAAATTCCATTGTCCTTCAAGGCAATGGTCTCACAGAGGCTAATGAAAGCCAACAGGGCTCTGACTCACAGTGACAAGTGAATGGCATAAGTGCCTCTGTATGAACCAGCACAGCAGGGGAGCATTTTGTACCTGTCTGTCTTTATTACATAAGCACACAATGGTTTTCAAGTACAAGCAGATATAGTAATAAAATGAAGCTTGCTTTGAAGAATTATTAAATTCAGAGCAGATTTTTTTAAATATTATCTTAGTCCACAGAGGAGGTAAGTCCAACTACCAATCTGTAAAATTCCATAAGAACCTTCTAGTATTTCGCAACTTGTTCTTATCTGGAGAAATATGGAGGACCACTGCTTCAGAATCTTCCATGGGAAAAGGCTGGGAGAGAAAGAAAGGCATTTGATGTAATCATGGATCACTGTTTTGACATGAATGAAGCCTGCAGACAGAGGTTCTCTATGCTTCATACTGGCTGGCATTCAGCTCTTCTGCAACCAGGTAGACCTACTGCAGCTGTCTTGGGAATGTCCTAATCCTGCAGATTAACCCTAATCCATGCTCATGGATCCCCAGAAACGAAGGGAAAACTTCTACTTTTATCTTAATTTCCTTTCTAGTATGATAAACGACTCGAACAAAAGCAAGTTAAAGGAGGTAAAGTTTATTTTGCTAACAACCCCAGGTTACAGTCCATCATTGCAGGAAGGCCAGGCAGTAGGAACTTGAAGGGGCTAGTCACATGACATCCACAGTCAGTAGCAGAGTGCAATGAAGTCAGGCATGTTTACTTGTGCTCACCTGGCTTTCTCCATTTTCATACAGCTCAGGATACTTGCCTAGGGAATGTGCCACCCACAGTGGGTGGATCTTCCCATCCCAATAAATATAATCAAGATAATTCCCCAAAGACATGTCGACAGGCCAAAATGATCTATACAATCCTTCATTGAGAATTTCTTTCCAGGTGATTCTAGACAGTTAAGTTGACCATCAAAAGTAACTCCAGCCTTTTTCAAACTGTGATCATGTAGAAAGCCAGAACTATTACTCCTTCAAAATATCTACTTTAGCGATACTGTTAGTAGCAATTATTTTGCCATAAAGTTTAAAAAATACTTTTATTATTATTTCTATTTTTTCTCATGTTTCAGTAGTATGTGTGTAGACATATTTGCCTATGTGGAAGGTCGTGTGTGTGTGTGTACATGTGAACATGTGTGTGGAGGCCAGAGGTTGATAATAGGTTTCTTCCTAGACCACTCCCCACTTCATTCATTGAGGCAAGGTCTTTCAGCTGAGGCTGGCGCTCACTAATACAGCTAGTCTGGCTAGCCCATTTGCTCTGGGGATCCCCGTCTCCAACTCCTGAGTGTTGGGATTATAGGTAGGGCACCATGCCCACTTGCCATTATGTGAATTCTGGGGATCTGAACTCCTGTCCTATGCTTTTCCAATAAGCACTTTAACCACTGAGCCGCTTCCCCAGCCCTTTACCACAAACTTTCAATCAGAACTACGAAACAAGAAAATGATCGGTGATTGCAACTTAGGGAGCAATGGGTGAGTTACCTGACACCTTCCTGTTGGACATCTGGAGGGTACACACTGTCAGGGCTGGCTGATGATTCCCAGAGATGAGTACCAGCAATGTCTCAGACCCCATAGCCACCGTGATCATGTGAAATCAGAAAGCCAATACATGTACCTTCAGCCCCAGTTGCAAACCAAATCCTATCCATCTCCCCTGGTAAAGCCCTGGCAAGGCAGCTGGTAAGAACAATAGGAACAATAAAATAGCTGAGCAGGTGCATCTGCCTTGAATGGCTCATGATTTGAATGAACCTCAATGAGTTTGGTCACCAAACCTGGCTTTGCATGTCTGTATGTTGTATGTTTTTAACAAAGAAAGGAAATGGGTTGGGGCTGGTATGAAAAGACAGAGAGAGAGAGAGAGAGAGAGAGAGAGGCAGAGACAGAGACAGAGAGACAAAGAGACAGACAGAGACAGAGAGGTGTCAGAATGCAAGCATCTCATTAACCTCATCTGTAGCGGCCATCTTCAGGGTAAAAATTGCCCAGGGTTCTTCTCCTCTGCCTCCTTTCCTTCACCCCCTTTCTTCTCTCCCCTCTTTTCCCACCACTTGTTTTCCCTGTGAACCCCCCCAGTCCACCTGGTGTGGGTCCCGCCCTGCAGTCTGGGCCTACAGCCGCCTGCAGAGCAGAGAGGGCCGATCCGTCCCATGTCACCCCCTGGGCAGTTCCTTGGCAGAGATTTGAAACATTTCTATTTAAATGACATTTGAACAAACGCAGAGGGATTCAGTGGTACTTCAATCAAATGCCGTGGGATCTGGTTGGGAGCCTGGTCCCTGTGGACAGTGTGCAAGGAGTTCCCTGTGTTTTCTGATTTGAATTGCTTTGTTCTCCTTCCAGCAAGGGGGAAGGAGGGGGATACATTTGGCCGAAAATGAAACATTTCCCTTTTAAGTCAAAAACTTGAACATGGCTTGGAGGAGAGAGTTTAAGATCCATAATCCCCGGTCCTGAGCAGAAGAGAAACATGCCTGAGATTTCCTCTCTGGAACGGAGAAGTCAGGGAAACAGCTACTGGGTAGAGCAGCCTGGAGCCCTCTGAGAGGCTCTATTTCACAAGCTCAGGGGCCATTGCTCGGAAACCACATTCTGCCAGGCAGCTGGACCCAGTTCCTTTGGAAGTCCACACAGAGCAGTGTTCTCTTTCAACTGCTGGGGAACGGAAGAGAGGAGAGAGGGAGGAAGCAGGAGAGGAAAGGGGGAGAGAGAGAAGGAAGAAATGGGAAGGGGGAAGGGGGAAAGAGGAAGAGGAAAGACAGAGGCTAGAGAGAAAGTCAGAGGGGGCAGAGTGAGGGGGAGAGATTGGACACTTCATCATCATGTCGCATTCCTGACAAAAAAACAGCTTGAAGGAAGAGTGTGTGGGCTCATAGGATGAGGGGATTCTGTCCATCCTGGAGGGAAAGCATGGCCACAGGAGCGTTTGGCAGCTGGTCGCGCTGTCTCTGTAGTCAGGAAACAGCGAGCGAGGAAGGCTGGTGCTCCCTTTGCTTTCTCCTCGTAGACCCCAGCCTGCGAAAGCGTGCAGCACACCTTCAGGCTCCATCTTCCCTCCAGTTAAGCCTCTCTGGAAATGTTCTCATGGGCCCACCCCCAGGTGTGTCTCCTAGGTAACTCCAAATCCACTCAAGTCGTTGAAGATGGGCTGTTGAGGAAGGAAAACACACACGGCCGCTGTTCTGTGCCCTTTCACTTCTCCCCATGCCTGGGTGGGCACCCAGAGCACTCATTACCGCACGAGGTCCTTCTGGTCTCAATGGGACCAGCTGCGTATACCTGGAGGGTCTGCCCACGATCTTCCTTGGTCGAGGACCATCATCCATCACAGCGTTGGCGGTACAGTCACCACAGGAGTGAAGAGAACGGCAAGTCTTTAAGAAAATCCCTAAGTTTGGATTTCTAGGAGAAAATAGAACCAGACAACCCTCTGGGGTGTTACCCATTTTGAAAAGGTTTGAATCATCAAGTAATAGTGCTCAAAAAAATGTGCTTCAGCAACTCAGCTGGATTTCATCACCTTGCCAGTGATAAAGGGGGCACCTGAATGGACCCCCATCCTCTAGACAGAAAAGAACCCTATTAGTTTGACCTTGCAGCCCAAACTCCTCTCTCATGAAGCCTTATACTTAGCCCTTAAACCCAATAAATGTTTAACTAATGAGCATTTGAATGGATGGATGGATGGATGGATGGATGGATGGATGGATGGATGGATGGATGGAAGAAAACACCATCCAACTTGGCAAATGTTTTCTATCCTTCTCAGGGTCCAAAACTGCTATCCCTCCCGTCCCATTCCTACGGTGAACCTACCCACCAGTGTGCATTCGTTGCCAAGGCCTTCGGGAAATGATTAGATCATGAGTTCGGAGCCCTGCTGAATCCTCAAACAACAGCTCTACTCCTTCCACTTCTGCCATTGGAGGACAAACTTGAAAGCACCATCCAGGAAGCAGAAAGCACGGTTACCAAGACACCAGATCTATGGGGGGTATAATTTATGTAGCTTCCAGAACTGTGGGACATAGTGATGTTCACAAGCCACACAGTTTGCAGTATTTTCTGGTAGCAGCCTGAAATGTTCTAAGACATTTGGATGGTAAAATTGTCAGAAATGAAGCAGAACCAAGCCAGGATGCCCTTTCTAAAGTCTCACTAAACCATAACTCTCTTTCTTCAGGGCCCAGCCTTGATTCACTTCGTGCACTCAGAGAAGGGACATAGGCTTTCTGCAAGGATTTCATGCACTCAGAGCCTTGAAAAAATTCCAAGGAGAATACTGCAACTTCTGATCAGAAGTCTTCGCATTAATGTTTATGTGGGTAGCATGCTGTATTAACTTTTGCTTATAGGGGACTAACAGCCTACCTGAAGCCCCATAAGAAGTTATGGCTATACATGAACCAAAAACCCAGGGATAAATTTGGGTCTGTCTATAGCTGAAATCAGTCTATGAAAAGCACAGAAACTTACTCTCCGGGATGGGTAGGAAAAAAAAAACTGGGCTTGACCAGGACACGGTGTTTGCATGTATGGAAATTGAAGTCGCTTGATATGTACGACTAATGCATACTAGTAAACAATTAAAGAGCAAACTCTGGGGGCTGGAAAGACAGCTCATTAATTAAAGGCACTGACTGCTCAGCCAGGGGACTTGGGTCTGATTCTCAGCACCCATACAGTGACCACAGCTGTCTGTAATTACAGTTCTAGGGAATCCAACACCTTCAGTATTCTGACCTCCTTGGGCACCAGACTGCAAGGACTACACAGATATACATGCAGGCAACACATGTGTGTGAAGGTGTGAGTGCACATGTGTGTGAAGGTGTGATTGCACATGTGTGTGAAGGCCTGAGGACAACCTTGGGTGCTATGCTCAGGAATATTGTCCACCTCTTTTTTTTTAAATATTTTATTTTATGTGCCTGGTGCTTGCAGAAATCAGAAGAGGGTATCTTTCCAGTACCCACATTGATCAGGTCACAAATGCCTATAACTTCAGCTCCCTCCTCTGGCCTCCACAGGCACCCACACATATATGGCATACATTCATGGGGATAAACGCATGAATAAAAATAAAAGTCTTTAAAAAAAAAACTTAAGTAAATAGACATGTATGTTTTCGCCAGTGTATTAGTGCTGCTATCGATCTGGTTAGAGGAACTTCTTTTTGCCATCGACAGCAGTTAAAGCAAACTCCTACATGGCCAACGTTCTGAGAATAAGTGATCCCTGAGTGCTCAATCCTGAATGAAACACATCAATGCCCCACTTCATCCCTGATGCTCAGGAACCATCTTAGAAGAGAGGACAGAAAGAGTGCAAGAGCCGGAGGATGGGGAGGGGTGCTGTGCAATGCGCTCTTTTAAACACGACATGGCTGATGCACACACGAGCTCACGGGTGGAGGAGGGGCTCCGGAGGCAGACCTCTACCCCGAGGAGATATCGGCGGCTGATGGCTCCCGAGGAAGGGAGAATAACTGTGAGTTAGGTTTTCTTAGGGGAATACCCCTGGTGGGTTGCCCACCCCGAGAAGATAGTCCCAAGCCCGTGTGTGTGCAGGGCAGCACTAACTGGGTTCAGTGGGCTAATAAAAAAAGAAAAGCAAAAGAGAACATGAAGGCGGGAAGCTTGTTGGGGGCATCTAGATGAGGGAGAGGAGACTTGGGAGTGGGTATGAGCAAGATACATGGTATACAGGAAGGAAATTGTCAGAGACTAAATAAGAAGCAATCTTTAAACAAAGCAGCACGATATGGTCATAGAAAAAGACGCATGAACTAATGGAACAAAATCAGCACACAGGAACCAATTCACACATATATGGTTAACTGATTTTTTTTCTTCATTTTTTATCTGTTTTTCTTTATTTTAGTTTACATACCGACCACAGTTTCCCCCCTCCTCTCCTCCCATTCCCTCTCCCCACCTCCCTTCTATTCCCTCATCCACTCCTTCTCCCTCTCCATTGAGGAAGGGTAAGGTCTCCCTTGGGAATCCACAAAACATGGCTTATCAAGCCACAGCAGGACCAAGCTCCTCCCCGCTTCATCAAGGCTGAACAAGGCATCCCACCATAGGGAATAGGTTCCAAAGAGCCAGCTCATACATCAGGGACAGGTCCTGGTCCCACTGCTAGGGGCCCCTCAAAAGACCAAGCTACACAACTGTCTCCCAGATGCAGAGGGCCTAGGTCAGTCCCATGCAGACTCCCTAGCTGTCCATCCAGAGTCCATGAGCTCCCGTAAACTCAGGTCAGCTGTCTCTGTGGGTTTCCCCATCATGATCTTGACCCTCCCTTGCTCATATAATCCCTCCACCCTCTCTTCAATTGGACTCCCAAAGCTCAGCCCAGTGCTTGGCTGTAGATCTCTGCATCTGTTTCCATGAGTTACTGGATGAAGGCTCTGATGACAATTAGGGAAGTCACCAATCTGATTACAGAAGAAGACCAGTTCAGGCACCCTCTCCACTATTGCTAGGAGTCTCAGCTGGGATCATCCTTGTGGATTCCTGGGAGTTTTGCTGGCACCAGTTTTCTCCCTAACCCCGTGATGGTCCCCTCTATCAAAATAACTCTTTTATTACTCTCCTGCTCCGTACCACCCCCAACTCAACCATCCTGATCCCTCATGTTCCCATTCCCCCATCTCCTCTCCTCTACCACGCCCCCACCCACTCCCAGTTTACCCAGGACATCTCATCTATCTCCCCTTCCCAGGGAGATCCATGTGTCCCTCTTAGGGTCCTTCTTGTTCCCTAACTTCTGAGGCTGAGGATTGTAGTCTGGTTATCCTTCCTGGAACTCACTTTGTAGACCAGTAGACCAGGCTGGCTTCGAACTCATAGAGATCCACCTGCCTCTGCCTCCCAAGTGCTTAGGATTAAAGGCATGTGCCACCACAGTCCTTGTTGTTTTCTTTTTGAAACAGGGTCTTACACTGCAGCTCAGGCCAATCTGGAGCTATGTAGCCCAAGCTATGGCCTTGAACTCATGATAATACTTCTTCCTCATCCTCTCAATTGATTTTTGACAAATTTACCAAGAACATACACTGAGAAAAGGCAATGGCTGGGAAATTGGATATACACATACATAACTCTTGCTGAAACCAAGTCTTAAGAGAAAAATAGAAATGTGTGCCTGATGGGGTGAGGGCTGCCACGGAAAGACACACAATGAGAAGACTTTTCCCAGAGACCATGGGAGCTTCTGTGTGGCAGCCTCCAGCCAGTGGGTAGAAAGCAGCACCCAGTCACAGCAGCAGGTGACTCCCAGCTGAGCAGGATGCCTCCTCTCAGAGGCAATGATACAGCCAACCCTCTGCTGGATGAGGGAGCTGCTGTTGAAACACTGGCAGGCTGGGGGATGTTGCAGTTCTTCTGAGACCTGCCTAGCACTTCTGAGACATCTCCTGTCTCTCTTGATTGCCTTTGTACCCATCTCTCAGACTTCCTTAACCGTGGTAACCCGGAGCGAGCCTCGGCTCCATACTGCTCAAAAGGATCTGCCATGCTTTTTTTTCTGCTCCCTTCCAGCATGTGTATGCTTTTGCAGGTGGCTAACATCCTAATGCAAAGGAAGTCAGTGTAGACGTATTGTGCCTTAGTGAAAAGTGGGTACCTGAGCTTTTTTAACTGGGGAGAGGAGGAGGGCTGCAGAGATGGCTCAGCACGAAAGAACACTGGCTCTTCCAGAGGACTCAGATTTGATTCCCAGCATACAGGTGACAGCCCACGAATGGCTTGTAATTTTACTTTCAGGGGATCCAACACTGTCTTCTGGCTTCTGGGGGTACTACACACAACTGATGCACAAACATACATACAGACAAAGGACCCATACACCCAAAATATGATTTGAAATTTTTGATTGTGGGGGGGGGGATATGGGAATACAGGTACCATGGCACACATGTAAGAGTCAGAAAGACAACTTTGTGGAGTTGGTTCTCACCTTCCAACCTTACGTAGGTTCCAGCAATCAAACTCGGGTTTTCAGTCTGGTACTGTCAGGCAGCGAGCATGTCTTCTGCCTGAGACACAGCACTGATCCCTACAAGCACCTTTGAGCAAGGGAAAGAAATCGCCTAGACCAGTATCTTCAAACAGTCAATAAAAGAAGCTGGATTTCTACCATCTGTTGTGGAATATTCCTTTATACTGTGTGAAGATGTGTCACTGTGGTTGGTTTAACAAAATGCTAAATGGCCAATAGCTAGGCAGGAGGTATAGGTAGGACTTCTGGACAGAGAGAGCTGTAGGAAGAAGAAAGGAGGAGTCACCAGCCTGATGCAGAGGAAGCAAGACATGCAGGAAGAGAGGTAAAAAGCCATGAGCCATGTAACAGCACATAGATTAATAGAAATGGGTGAATTTACATTTTAAGAGCTAGTTAGAAACAAGTCAAAGCTAAGACCGAGCCTTTATAATTAACAATAAGTCTCCATGTCATTTTTGGTGAGCTGGCAGCCCAAAGAAAACTCCATTTACAAAGGATGATGGTAACTATTGTTTAAAACAGTGCTGTCACCAGATGTGGTGGTATACACCTTTGATCCCAGCACTCAGGAGGCAGAGGCCTTGTGAGTTCAAGGCCACTCTGGCCTACATTGTGAGTCATAGGCCAGCCAGGGATACACAGTGAGACCCTGACTCAAAATAAATTAATAGTACTTTCTACAAAAGATTTGAATAGGACTTCATAAAAAGAGAACATCCAAATGGGCCATAACCATAGGGAAAAACATTTATGTGTTTAAATTCTTTGAAATAATACCATGGGGCCAAAATACAAACAGTAAGTAGAAACCCCACACACTAGCAAGGACATAACTTGGGCCAATCACTTTGCAAAACTTTTTGATGGTAATGATTCACGTAGAACATACATATACCCCACAACTGAGCATTCCATTCCTCAGAAGAATTGCCCAGATCTATTCCCTGGGCAGCATAAAAAGGGGGTATGGATAGTGGAATTCATAAATTTTAGTTTCTACACTCACCATATGCAATATGTATCCACTCAAAGGATTATTAAATTTTCTCTGCATATGTTTAACCATGTGTGGACAGATAGATAGATGATAGACAAACAGACAGATAGATATATGACAGATATATATAAGATAGATAGATAGATAGATAGATAGATAGATAGATGACAGATATCTCTGCTCAGTGAGCATGAATCAACACTATATATATATATATAATGAATGAATCTCCCTAACATACCTTATGACCCATTTACATAACATTCAAGAAGTCTCATCTACATGAAATTCAAAAACATACAAAACTAATCTAAAGTATTAGATGTCAGGGTCATGGCTACTTTTATTCAGGGGAATATTATTGGCTGAGGACCCAAGAGAGCTGGGAGCCCCTTACAAGAGAGAGTTCTCTTTGTGAAGAAGCCACCAAGCTGTACCCCAGTTGTTCTGTGCACTTTGTTATTTATGTCAAACTTCAATGAAAACGTACCTTTAAAAAATACTGCCTGTTCAGAAGGTACACCGAGCAGATCAATGTCGCTGTGATTCATGTGCCTTTGCCTTTTAACAACAGTTCCGTTCTTTCAGAAAACGGTCCTTTCATTGTGACATCAATGTCATCCATCAGGCACGTCTGTCTTTCCCACCCTACAGACAGCTGTGTCCTCCGGCCCCACGCTGACCAGCCCTTTGTGTGCGGTCGGCTGTTTATCAGCAGGGCCAGCTCTGCTGCAGCTTCTAACCCCTTCCCCAGATGCTACGGGCTGGTTTGTGTTTCGCAGATAAAGTTCCGCTGATAAACAGTGGATGAAACAGAAAGATCACAGGACTCTCAATCTCAGGCCTCCTGACTGTCCACCCTGGATCAGTTGTGTGACTTTTTTGAGCCTCTAATTTCTTCTCTCTAGAATACGGAAATGACCATACCTATCCCATCTGAAGAGTCCTTCATAAACATGAGTTAGCGTTGTGACTGTCATTGTTAATGGAGTAGGAGGAGGACAAAGATCTCAAATTAGCCTTTCCCCCCAACTTCAAAATTAATATTTTATTGAGAATAAAAAAAATTAAGAAAAAAAAACATGAAATTCACATAAAAGAAACCAGTGTCAAGGAGAGCACTCAGCTGATAAAGTGCTTGCCTCATAAGCATAGAGGTCTGAATGTAATCCCTAGACCTCATGGAAATGCTGAGTAAGGTGCTGCACACTCCCAACCCCAGTGCTGGGGAAGTGGAGACAAGCAGACCCTGGAGTACACCAGGCAGCCACAGGAGCCACGTTGATGAGCTTCCGGTGATGAGAGGGATCTTGTCTCAATAATGGTGGACAGTGGCTGGAGAGATGATTCAGCCGTTAAGAACACTTGCTGCTCTTTGAAAGGACTGCGGTTTGGTTTCAAGCACCCACAAAGTAGCTCACAACCATCTGTATCTATAATTCCAGTATAATTCCAGGGTAAATGACACCCTCTTCTGACCTCTGCAAGCACCAGGCATGTACAAGTAAAATAAAATATTTTTTTTTAAAAAGGAGGTGGACAATGTTCCTGAGCATAGCACCCAAGGTTGTCCTCAGGCCTTCACACATAAGTGCACTCACACCTTCACATATATGTGTGGCTGCATGTGTACACATTTGCACACACATACACACACACACCACTAGCCACTTTGTTTTTCTCGCATGTATGTATGTGACAGGAGAATAAAGCCTGGAGAAAAGCGTCATTAACATTAACATATGAAAGAAACCAGTTGGTAGAGAAAGACTGGATGCCCTTCCCCAAACAGAGCATCATACAATCAACACAGCATGCCCAGAAAGGCACATGATACTATGTAAATGTCCTATAACTGGTCATGTGGTTCGTGACCCAGTGCCTTCGGGGCTTTCCTCCCTACCTACTAGTCCACTCCCATTCTCAGAATTTTCCCTTTCTTAATAAACTGTCTCTCTTCCTATTGTAACTGTGGGTCCCTGGAGCAATTCTTTGCTGTGGGACACAAACACTTGAATACTTCAGCAGGTGCCCCAGAATTCACATCCACACTTACACCAAGCATGTATGTGTGTGGCGTGTATATATGAATGAGTGTGTTTGCATTTGTATGGGGGCACATCTACACATATGTGCAGGTGTTTCTCAAGGCCCCAGGTTGATATCAGGAGTCTTCCTCCATGGTTCTACACCTTGCTCACTAAGACAGGGTCTCTCAGTTGAACCAGACCTCACTCATACTGACTTATTCAGCTAGACCACTTGCTCCGAGGTTTCTCTTCCTCTATCCTCCAAGAAGCAGAATTACAGGTTGCTGCACACCCACCTGGCATTTATGTGGGTGCCTGGGAGCCAAACCCAGGTCCTCATGCTTGCTCAGGAAGCACCTTACCCACTGAGTCACCAAGGCCTATTTTTTCTATCCAGCAATGCATTATGGATCCATCCCTGCATCATCACAGAATCTTTATTAACTGCACACCATGCCTTTCTACAGAGGCAGTCTTTACTCTGCCGTGCTCAGTGTTGGGGAAATACTTGTTCCCAAACCTCTACGGCTGTAAAACAACAGAGCAATAAACATCTCTGCCCATGATCTGCTCAAACTGTTCAGAACCTCGCTAGGTTTCAGTTTGAAAAAACTCAGTAAGATTATATGTGTAAAGTGTCCGGAAAGGACACGATGGACCCAGGATGATGGAGACGACTGAGATGGAGAATAAAAACAACAGGACATGTTTTCTTCTGTTCTTGAAACAGAATTAGCCCAGGTTAGCCTTCAATTCACCACATAGCTGAGACTAGTTTTGATTGATTTCATTATTCTACTGTCTCTACCTGCTGCATTCTGGGACAACAGGAATGTACCACCATTCCCAGGTGACAACAGAACTTCTTATAAATACATGTTTTCCTTGAGATAAAAGTCCAGGCTTACACTTTGCAAATTTCTAGTCATCTGGTAAACAAATCACTTTGCCCTCAGCACCACCTTGCCCAGATCCCCTCTGCAGGCTGACACACCATCTCCCAGCTGCTCTAAGTATTGGCTGCAAACGGCTCAGTCCTAAACATTGTCATTGACCTAACAAATCACTTAGGTAGGACATGTCTGAAATCTCTCTCTCTCTCTCTCTCTCTCTCTCTCTCTCTCTCTCTCTCTCTCTCTCTCACACACACACACACACACACACACACACACACACACACACACACACACGATCTCAATAGCCACAGCCATCAGATGATTGATATAGAGTACATAAGACAACCCCCTTACCCCAAAGGGACGATTATTTATTGCGAAGCTCCCATGCAGCCGGGAACAGACTTGACTTCAATGGAGGCCTCTCTTCGTTCCTCTGTCTATCCCGCTTCCTTCTGTCTATAGACGTTGCTTGCCCAGAGTTCCTCTCAAACCATTTGCATGAAAATCCCTGTTTTGAGTGACTACACCTCAGAATACCTCCTGGGGAAGTGTGTGAGGTTAAAACAACATCCCTCTTATCAAGCAATACAGCCCAGTAACTTGAGAGTGAGCTGCTATGAAATGGGGTTATCCATCCCACAACTTGTGAGCCACGTAATGACCGACAGCAAGCCCACACTGAAGGGAGAGTGTGCTGCTCCATGACCCGGCACCAAGAGAGGTCAAGCAAGCCACCTAAACAGGACCCAGGGAAGCCAGGGTGACTTGCAGGGCTGGCAGGCTAGAGGCAAACAGAGATATCATCAGGACAAAGTTCAGAGCAGGGCCAAGGTGAAAAGTGAACTGTCTGACCTGGTTCATGGGCATCAGCTGGACAAGGACACGCATTGATACAAGAACCACCTGATGCTTGCCCAGTACAAATAATAATAATCAAAACACCTGGTACCGCCTTCGGGTGGATAAGCCAATGTCTTTAATCTCTCCCTCTCTTTCTCTTTCTTTTCCCCTTGATGACTGAAGTACCCACTCTGTGGGGCCTTCTGCTAGAGCCACACTGGTAATAGTGACAAGACTTTGATGTCCCCCTCATTCAACAGAATGTTGTTTAGTTCAAAGTGAGGAACAGAGGCAATTCTTTGCTTTTAAATTATTAGCTCCCTAAGTCTTCTGTAATGATATAGTTTGACTGAAGTGTGCAGTTTATTAACTACATAAAGACGACATTATCAGAGCGGAGAAAGGCCGCTGCGAGTTCTGCCTTTCAGCCTAGCAGCAGGGGTTCCTGATACTTTGATCTCAATCAATGCTAAATGTCTTTGTGAGATAGAGGGAGCAGGCTGAAATTATCTTTGGCAGGGCGGCGGCATCAATTATTCAAGCCCTTTTCCTTATGAATTAAAGTGTTCTTCAACTTCTACCCCACTCATGGGCTTGGGTGGTTCCCCCCCCCCTTTTTATTGTTGTTTTTCTAGTCAGGAAAGGCACTTGGAATAAATCTCCAGGCAATCGCTAATCATACTCCGGCTGACCTTTGAAAATCCACATCTCCTCCTCAACCTCCTCCTCCCTAATTGCTCTCTCCACCCTCAGTTCCCGGCCCTGGTCTTCTCTGAGGTGACCCAAAGGACTATTCAGAGAAAAGGGCACCATTGTTTCCGTTGGGCTTCATGCCAAAACGGTCAGCAGAGACCAGTGAAGCAACCCCTTGACAAGAAGTGTCAGTTTGAAACTCAATGAAGCAGAGGCGCCCACATGCCACGCCACTCGAAGCCCCGGGGCTGCCCTCAGCTGCTCACTGTGGCTCCCCGTGAACAGCTTCAGTCTCAGGTTGCCCGTGTGATCCTGAACATGGTACCTTCTGGGAAGTGATCTGGAAACTACAGACGATCACCCAAGAGTGATTCATCAAAACAAATAAGGAGGTTCTATTAGGGAAGGAAAGAAGGGAAGAAGGGGGGGAGGGAAGAGGGGAGGGGAGAGGAGGAACGGGAAAGGAAAGAGAGGTCAGAGTGCATTTGATGCTTAGTCATTTCTCAATAGCTGCAGGGAACTGGTCCTAGAACCCCCTGGGGTATCAAAATCTACAAATGTTCAAGTCCCATATACACTTGATATGATTCCAAATCTTTAAATTTGTAAGAACTTGTTCTGAGCTCTGTCCCTTAAATGTAGGGTAGTGTTTGCGCAGAGGCTGTACACATCTTCCCAAAACCTTAAGTAAGCCTAACCCACCTCTAGGTTATTTTATAAAATAATGGTTTTGTTTATTCTTTGTAAATATGCTTTGATCATATTTCTTCCCCTCCCCAGCTCCTCCCAGATCTTCTACCTCCTCTACCGACTTATGTTTATTTGCTGCCCCCTTCTCTCAAAATAAATAAATAAATAAAACAAAATAAATCCAGTTTGTGTTGCTTGTCTCCTCCTGAGCATGAGGCCTGCCCTGGTGAATGGTCAACACACCCACTGTCTCTCCATTGAAGAAAACTGATTTTTTCCCCTCTCCCAGCAGGTATCAGTTGTGAATAGCTTCATGGCTAGGGGTGGGATTTCCTTATCTGCTTCTTCCTGCATGCTGGGGTTTTATTTTATCTGTCTTGAGCGTATACAGGTCTTGTTCATGTTGTCACAGTCTCTGTGAGTTCACCTGCCCCATTATATCTGGAAAACAATGTTCTCATCCACACCTCTGGCTCACACACCGTGGTTACTTCTAATATCCAATACAATATAAATACAGCCTAACTCCTTGCCCTCCATACTGTTTGGGGAATAATGATAAGGAGAGACATTCTGTACATGTTCAATACAGGTACGGTTCTTTTCTGAATGTTTTCCAGTTTGGGAGTAGTTGAATCTACAGATGCAGAGTCGGCAGAGAGAGTTGACTGAGCTGGGCAAAGTGTGGTCCGCTGACACTTGCATTCCGGATCACTAATCTTAGCCTGTCCCTTGTCCTTTCGGGTGTGGGGAATGCCCCCAGAAGGTGCTAAAGCTTAGCAAGGGAGTGGAGGAGATGGGGCAAGAAGGGCGGAAAGCCAGCGAAGTGGGGACTGTTGCCTACTCAATGACTGGGGCCACCAGAGATGTCTCACCAGGGACCCTTTCTGAGACTTTGTGGGACATGTGTCAGAATTGTCTCATGGAAGGCGAGAAAGTTGAAGCATTGCTCCTCCAACTCTACCCTCTGTTGAGAAGAATCTAGTCTAGGCCCCTAGTGTGTGGCATCACAAGTACCAAATGTGCACACGTGATCAGAGACCGCCCTCAGGCAGAAAGACAGGGCCCAGAGCATCCCTGCCATAGTGAGGGGGGGGCATGGGGGCCGGGGGCAGTGTCTACCAAGACTCTGAGGTACACCGAGGGGACCCAGGTGAGACACCAACAGCGCTGTTTTGTCATGTGATTTCTTACCAAAGGCAGCAGACAGCAGACTCTCCCTCCCCTCTGGACTGTGATGTGACTAACTGCTTCAAGTTCTTCCACCTTAAGTTCCCTGCCACAAAGGACTGTAACCTCTATCTTCAAGCTAAAATAAGCCCCCCCCCCCCCCCCCCCAAGTTGCTTTTGTTGGGGCATTTTATCACAGCAAATGATAACACAACTAGAACACTACCTGTCAGTCACTTAGAAGTCATCTCAATAATCAGATCTAATATCTTGGTTTTCCCAGTGCATGTAATTAAAATACATCTCTATTTTTACTTGACAATGACCCCAACCTGTGAGCATAGTGATGCTTATCCACATAGGCCAAAGAGAAGCCATTCATTGAAATTTCATGTTAGGTGTATATAACATGCATAGAATAAAACAGTGGATTGGGGGGGGGGTCCATGATGTCCAGTATCTACATATGATCTTGAAATGTATCCTCTGCTGGTAAGCGAGGTTTGCTGCAGTTGGGCCAAGGCATTTCCCTATGAGAGTCTGTAACACAGTAGTGTCACCCCACAGAATAGAAATACATGTTTTCGAACCACAAGTGAATCCCAGATGCCCCCAAGCAGCCCTCACACTCACCTTGTTCACTCTGGCTCCTGCCCAACCCCAAGGCTCTACCACCTCTCCTCTCTCCCCACACCATCAGCCACTCTCCCTTCATGCCTCCTCTCTGAGGAAGTAGAAGCCACCAGAAAAGAGCTCTCCCAGGATGCTGCTACGGCAGCACGTGGCTCTCTGCATAGACGCCAGTGAACTCTGCCCCCTCGATTCTTCCTGAAATCAGTTTCTCTGTGCTCCAACTGAGGCCATTTCCCCTTTTTCAGCAGGTCTCATCCCCCTCCACACACAAAAGGACGTCACTACCCACTCTTTTTTTCTCCCGTGTCTTCTCATGCCTAATTATTGGATCTTTCCCACCAAATTAGAAGCAAGCTTTTTTTCCTCCCACCTTGAGACCTCTCTTAGCTGCACAGTTCTGTAAACAAGGGTCTCATTTTTCTTCTCAAAACTTCTTGAAAGTATTCTTGATGCGCCATCTTCTATTTCTCCCTCACTCTCTAAACCAAAACGGTCCTCCGGGCTATTTCATGCTCCTCCCGCCACTAAAACTGCTGTTATCAAGGTTGCTGATGCCCTCTACATCACCAAGCCATGGTGAATGGGTCCATAGCTTATTTGATCTATCAAAAGCATTGGACAGGCTGGAGGGCAAAGCTCAGTTGGTAGACTACCTACCCAGAATTAAAAACAAACAAACAAACAAACAAACAAAAAAACCTGGTTCAATCCCTAGCACCAGCAAGGGCAGTACACTCCTATAATCCCAACACACGAGAGACCAAAGGATCAGAAGTTCAAAGTCAATGATTACATGGTAAGTTGGAGGCCAACCTGGGATACATGAGACCCTGCCTTAAAAAGATGAAAATAATTTAAAAAGAGCATTGAACTCACACTCGCTCCTCTGTGAAACACTTCTGTCGGGAGCTTCCAACACACTGTTCTTATGGCTCTCCTCCTCAGTCAACATTGTCGTCCCTCCTCAGTATTCTTTGCTGGTGACCCCTGACCTCTACAGAGTGTCTCAGGACATCCTTGGAGACCCCTTATCTAGTCAATACTCACTCGGTGATCCTGTCTACATATGGGAAACTCCCAGACTTTTAACTCAGATCCAAAGCGCTCTGAGCCATGAACTGACAATAACTTCCCTACTGAGTGTCTACTACAGACCTACATGTAACAGGAAACTCCTGATCTTGTCTTCTCAATAAGTTCTCTTTCTGACCACCCCCACCATGTGGGGGACCACAGAGGTTTCCTAGTGAGATCTGAGCTTGCTTTACCCAGCAGGGCTGTATTAGGGGATGGCTTGCCCACGTATGTAGTTACCAGGTCTTTAGAAGGGTCTGCACTTGGTTGTGCTGGGGGGAGGTCTTTTGCCCCGCTCCTTGGCATTTCTATAAAAAGCTGAAGAGACAGAAGAGGCCAGTGGATATTGATCCAGATCCTTCCGAGGCTATCCTGTACTTCTGTCTGTCTCAGTCTCTGCCATCCTTCTATCAAAAAGTTTCTCATCCCTCTCTGCTCAGAGTGCCGTGGGTAAAAGTGGGAGCTAGCCTCCCCGACACAACCCCACCAGCCACCAAGGGCCAAGTCATCACGGGTTTGTTTCTCTGCTCCTCCCCAAACTGTGGAGTTACTCTTCAGCCTTCCTTGTGCCCATATCCCATATCCAACTCACCAAGGGATACCTTTAGATTTAGCATCAAAACAAAGAGCTGGGGTGCTAGCTCAGTTGTGTAAACTGTCTGCTACACCAGCGTGACGACTTGAGTTCAATACCCTATAACCCGTGTAAAAATCTCAGTGTGGTGGTGCATGCTTGCAATCCCAGTGCTCAGTGCAAGAGACAGGCAGATCCTTGGGGACCCCAGACAGCCAACCTAGTCTACTTAGCAGACTTCAGGCCTATGAGAGACCCTCTCTTAAAGAACAAGGTAAGGGACAACTGAGGAATAGCTCTTGAGGTTGTCCTCTGTCCTCCATACTCATGTGTACACACACACACACACACACACACACACACACACACACACACAACCAGCCCCTTGTTGCCATCTCTCAGTTCTAACACACCATCATTTCTCACTCTGGCATTTAGCAACCTCTCAGCTTGACCCCTGTGTCCACACTGTCTTCACAATCCAGTCTCAGCATGGCAGCCAGAGAGGACAACAGCCCTCCAGGTCAGCTAGCATGACTTTCCCATAAAAGACTTCTCTATGGCTTCCCTCTCCGCGGATCCAGAACATCTTCCCTTCAGTGGGTCTTCTGGGAGATCACTTCCAGGTCACTTAACCAGACTCAGAATGCACGTCCCTCCTCTCTATTTCCCAGATCACTTCCGACATTTACTTTACGTCATTCATTACTTGGTGCTCTGGAATTTGTACAGAGGAGTCCCTCTCTTGCCGCGCCCCACACCTGATAGAGCGAAAGCATCCTTGGAAGGGGTACCATTTTTCAGTTTGTACAAAGGCAACGGGAGGGACAGCAAGTTCAGTGACAGGAAGATGGAGGTGCACAAAACCAGTCGCCCCTGCTATCTTCATTTCCCCTGACTCCCTTCCGCAATGGAGATGAGTGGGTGGTTCTTGGAGGAATCTTTGTGAGCTTCTGCTGTCCATCTCCTGCCTTCTTCACCATGGCCTTCCCCGTCAGCTTCCTCCAGATCTGATTTCTCTGCGTCTTCTCCTCTTTCCTATTACTCAGCTCCCCCACAACCGTCCAGTGAGCCTCCTCTGTTCCTTGTGTCCTTCAGTGTCCCTCAAGGCCCTGCCGTCTCCATCCCAGTGTTCCTTCCTGGAAACCAACTCAGCATTTTCCAGCACGAGGCCACGAATGTGTCCCCCTAACTTCTTTCTCCTCTTCATTTTCTTGATCCCTTGGAAGGGCAGCACCATACTCCCTAACGGACCAGATCTCACCTCAGTCTTAGCTACCACTGACGTCACTCTCTTTCCTGTGAGCCCCCGTTCTCAGAGCCCACACTGCGGTGCCTGTTCACCTGCCTCTCTCCTTTCCAGTACCAGAGTTCTCATGTCACCAGTCCCTTCCATCTTTGGTTCTAGGGGGGTTTCAAGTTGACTGCCCCTTCACATTTCAGCCCATCGCTCATTCTGCTGCCACTTCATTGCTTTAAAGTCTGGCTCCGACCAGCCACTGTCTGGCTTCAGAGTCCCTTTGGGGAACCTTGTCATCTGTCAAATCCAGCCCAGCCTCTTCAATCCTAGATCACCCCAATGTCTGCATTCTCTCCCGCTATCCCTATAATGCACGGGCTTCCTTGTGGTCTTGGACACACTCCCCTCTGTAGTTGACCACAACCAAACCACACCTAGTTGTTCTGGGTAACTGGAATGCCTCCCTCTCTTCTCGATACCATTTATGTTCCAACCCAAATTTGCCTGTGAAGACTCAACAGCCACACCACGACCTTGGTTCCCCACTCTGAGTTGCTATTTTTTCCAGCAAATGATCACATTCTGTATTGTATCATTCCAGAATACACTTTAGTTCCCTTGGCTCCTGGGAAAGCCCTTGAGGGTTGGGGTCGGAGTCATGGGAGCCATTTGTATTCCCCACCTGATCACATGACATGTCCTTAACTAATGGGTATTGAATGAATGGATGAATCAGTGTGTGTATGTGTGTGTGTGTGTGTGTGTGTGTGTCTAGGTGTGACATGTGTACTTGTGTATGCATGTGTTTGTTATGTGGAGAGCAGGGATTGGCATTGGCTATCTTCCTCAGTTTACCCAGTCACCCTTCCCCTCTCTTACTCAACATGTAATTCACTGATTCTTCCAGAGCAAGCTCCAGGGCCATATCTGCCTCTGCCTCCTCAGAGTCTGTATTACAGATGCCATCACAGCCAGCTTTTTAACCTTGGTACTGGGACTCAGAACTTTATGACTGAGCCATCTCTCCGCCATAGGTGAATGATTAGTAATTCTGAGACTTGCTGAGCCACCCCACATGTATTTATAAACCTGTCTCTTCCTTTGCTCTGCTCCTCACAACCCACACAGACATCTCATCTGAGCTTGTCTCTCGTCAGTCTGTGTGTGCACAGCTCCTCATTACGGAGCCATCTGACCCCTCTTTCTTCAACCCTGATTCACTTGCCCTCAAGGGTTTTTGAGCTCACTCCTTCAGATTAGAATCTCAGGGCTGAGACTACTTCTGAGGGTCTCCTCTGTCTGCCTGTCCTCAGCTTTTTGCTTCTGGGACTAACCTCAGACCCTGGAGCAAAGGCAAAGCTTGGTCCCAAGGCAGTGTCCCCTCAGAACCAGCCAAAGAGCAAAAGAAATCCCGCCTTTCCTGAGATCAAAGCTTTGTACCGCAGGATCACCATGGCCTAATGCCATGCTGCTATAGCAACGTGAATTTTAAGCAGTCACCAACAGAACAGGTCTCTTCTATCTCAGCAGCCCTTAGAGCCAGCCTCTCCAGGTGGGACTCCCCGCAACAAGGGACAGGGTGGGCCCCAGGCATCTGAGGCATTTTCTGAGGGCAGGCCAGCTCACCTTGTGGCTGACATCTGAGGCCTGACTGGGGGGGGAGGGGTCTCTCCAGAGACACACCATTACTAAGGATGATACAGGGGGCACCAGCAGCCTCAGAGGCAGGACCCCAATAAGGAGACTGATGATAGAGATCCCACCTCTCTGCCCTCAGAGACAGGCTCTTCTGTGTCCATGGGGTCTTCATAGGCTCCGGTCTCAATGACTGCATGATCTCTCTAGGAGACAGACAATGGAACTGGAATAATAAAGATTCTCTGACCATGGAGTTCGACACTGGGACCAGTGTTGACAGTGACACCAACCACACACCCAGTGCCCCACCAAGGCTGGGTCACCTCTGTGGGCTCAGATGCTGCCGTGGCTTGGGTGTAAAATGCCCCCCATAGGCTCATCTGTTTGAACACAAGGCCCCCTGACAGCAGCGCCCTGTAAGAAGCTTATGTGAGCTTGAGGAGGCAGAGCCTTGCTGGAGGAAGTATGTCACTGGGGATGGGCTCTGAGGTTCTATAGCCTGGCCCCAGTTCCTGTCCACTCCATTTCCTTGTGAGGGCATGAAATAAAATCAGCCAGCTTCCTGCTTCTGCTGCCAGACCTCGCCTGCCTGTTACCACATCTTCCCTCCATGATGGACTCTCTGTAAAACAAAATAACACCTCCCCCCCGACCCCCAACCCCTGCTACGTTGCTCCTTGTCAGTATTTTATCATCATAACAAAGAAGGAACTAATGCAGGGCCCAGAGGATGAGCAGGGAGTCACATGGCCAAAAGTCTTTCTGGTCACCTGTACTCTCCATGTCCTCCTAAAGCTAAGAATTGAAAGGGGACCAGGACCCTAGCATTGTTGGCTTCCAGAGGGACATGCCCAGGTTTTTGCATGCTACAATATGTGGTGATATTGTGTTCCCCAAAATATTGTGCACCCTAATAAACTTATCTGGGGTCAGAGAACAGAACAGCCACTAGATATGGAGGCCAGAAAATGGTAGCACACACGCCTTTAATCCTAGCATTCCAGAGGCAGAGATCTGTCTGGATCTCTGTGAGTTCAAAGCCACACTGGAAACAGCTAGGCTGTGGTAACAAGAGCCTTTAATCCCAGGAAGTGATGGCAGGAAGCAGAAAGGTATTTAAGGCATGAGGACGGGGAACTAGAGCTGGTTAAGCCTTTAGGCTTCTAGCAGCAGTTCAGCTGAGATCCATTTGGATGAGGACACAGAGGCTTCCAGGCTGAGGAAACAGGATCAGCTGAGGAACAGACGAGGTGAGGTGGCTGTGGCTTGTTCTGCTTCTTTGATCTTCCAGCATTCACCCAATACCTGGCTCCAGGTTTGTTTTTATTAATAAGACCTTTAAGATTCGTGCTACAACAGCAGATGCTGGCGTATTGTCAATGCAGTAGTGGCAGTTCTGGCCAAGATGCAATGCTGTGGGATGATCCTTCTGAATTGTAGTGTGTAACGCCCGCGCTACCACCACCCATTCACCATGTCCGAGCCACCATGTCCGAGCGAGGGGCTGTGGATTGAAAAACAGAGACAAAGACAGCAGGTCACTCGCCTCAGCGGAAAGCCGAATGCCGTTTATTGAAAGAGGGAGGAAACCTTAAATAGTCTTACAGCACAATGGAGGATCCCCGGAGGGCAGAAGTTTGCTACTGAATGCACCACATTCTTGCATCTAAGCTGTTAACGCCCAATATGCAGGATACACAAACAAGGAACTTCCCTTAAGCGTTCAGGAGGGTGGATACCGGCAAGGAATTAGCATAGGGAGGACATGTGGTCAAGGTCGGCAAGCAGGCAAACAGTTTACTCAAGTATGGGGAGCCAGGGCCCTACACTGAATGCTGTGAATATGCACTGCTCTCATTGGTTAATAATAAAGCTGTTTGGCCTATAGCAAGGCAGGATAAAGTTAGGGGGGACAATCAAACTGAGGACTGGGATAAAGAGGAGCAGAGTGGAGAGAGACGCAAGCAAGTCACCCAAGAAGCAAAAGCCGGAGGACCGGTAAAGCCATGGGCCACAGGGCAATACGTGGATTAATAGAAATGGGTTAATTTAAAAGTAAGAGCTAGTTAATAATAAACCTGAGCTATTGGCTGAGCATTTTGTAATTGATATAAGCATTTGTGTGTTTATTTGGGACTGGGCGGTCAGGACAGAAAATCTCCACCTTCATTTACATATGGTGGCCCAATGTGGGGCATATACATTCACATAAAGCCTGAGAAAGCTTTAAAAAAGCATTTTAGACATACAAAATCAGAGCCAAGAACAGCTTCATAGTTTATGTCTCTCATGCGAGCTGCAGTATAGAGATACATCCCCCGGCTGCAGCATGCCAGCTTAAGCTGCAACATGGCAGAATCTCTCAGTCTCACATGGGCCATAGTACAGAGAGGTGTCTCCAAGCCTCATGCTGTGTGGTGGATTTAGAGTTTTTGCTCATACAGACAAAAAGGGTTAAAGATACACAGGAAGGACAGAGTCAGACAAAAAGACTTCTAAACGGGTCACAGTGTGTTTAAAAATGTGTGCGGGCTTGGGAGAGAGAAAAGAAAGAGCAGAAACAGTCGTAGATTTAAAAAATGATTTAAAAATAATAGTAAAGTCCTTAAAAGAGGCTAAAGTAATTTAAAAACTGTGATAAGCCACATAAAGATGGAAAATACACAGAGTCTGGATTCTATATTTTATTGTGTAGTCTTTAAATTTTTTGACTGTTAATAGGTGAATGATAACTGCTGAGAGACATTTGATTGTGAAAACTACTAAATTAAACCAACCTATATACTTTAAAATTATCTTGACTTCAAAATTTAAGTCAAAAGATATGTTACTTTGGGAGAGAGTTTATGCTTTTGTTTCCACAGGAAATAAGAGGCTATGGATCCATTCTGGGTTAAGGAAAATCAGGTTTGATTGAGGAAGATCCCCCTGAAATCCTGATTACAGACATAAGAAAATAAACCTAAAGTAACTATAAGATATGTGACGTATATTTTACCTGCTCAAACATGAAACAACAAAAAAAATATCTTTGGCTGGCTTATGTACAACGCACAGTTTATATTTGTATTAACACAAATATGTACATTACCTTTAAAAGTTTATATATTTTCAGAACAAGGGTACCAGGCACCAATAAAAACAGCCCAGATGATCCAACATCCAAAACAGCTTCAAGGCCGCTGACTGAGATGATCCAGCCTCACAGAATACTCCAGCCAAGGCTTAACAATTATCCTGATTTTCTCAGAGCCCCTCAAAGATTACCAGCACCCATCAATCAGCAGAAAGTAGTTTAGAAAACTGCACCCACATTCCCAAAATATTGGTTATAATGTTTGTTTTCATTTAAGGGGAGCTGGTTACAAATTGTTATTGGTCATAGTCGATCTCTTTCTGAAAGAAGAAAGGGGATATGATATAGAAATGATGGGGGGAAAGGTAGGTTATTGCGATGGGAAAAAAGGGTAGATTATTGAATCTACTTTAATCCAAAAAAACAACTATCAATCTCAAAATATTTTACATTGGTATGGATTTTAGTCTATTAATACAAATTTAAAGTTAATTTTGTTATACTGTATGTATATTTCTACTCTTGTTTAAGGTATTGTGTTTATGCAGCTCAATTAAAAATAAAATATATAATTAAGAAATATAGATTGATAGTTATCTATAATAGTCAAACTTATAGTCATGTTAGTCAGGTTTTCTAGGTATACAAAGATATATTTTAGATAGATAGGTAATCTTCAAACATTTCAAAGAGCTACAGAATATGGCATTTAAGATGTTTTAATAACTTAGATTTTTCATGACAGTGAGACACATCTGCTCCTGGCAGCACCAATAAATTACAGGGTTTGTTTTCTTTATGACAAAAGCTAGCCATGTAGGCAAAGAAATTGCCCTTGCCTCAATTGCTAACAGTTACTATCCAAACTGGACCAGCATGTAGCAGGAGTTTTCCTGCCTTGCCCACAGTCAGGATAAATCTCTTTCACCTGCCAGTCCCACAGCTGCTCAGACCCAACCAAGTAAACACAGAGACTTATATTGCTTACAAACTGTATGGCCATGGCAGGCTTCTTGCTAACTGTCCTTATATCTTAAATTAATCCATTTCTATAAATCTATACCTTGCCACATGGCTCGTGGCTTACCGGCATCTTCACATGCTGCTTGTCCTGGCGGTGGCTGGCAGTGACTCCCTCCGCCTTCCTGTTCTTTTAATTCTCTCTGTTAGTCCTGCCTA
The DNA here is from genome assembly GCA_902168405.1 of Peromyscus aztecus. Classification (NCBI taxonomy): domain Eukaryota; kingdom Metazoa; phylum Chordata; class Mammalia; order Rodentia; family Cricetidae; genus Peromyscus; species Peromyscus aztecus. Next base: position 6,834 of record CABHPQ010170529.1, on the reverse strand, counting down.
CACTTCCTGCCTAGCCACAGGCCAATCAGTGTTTTATTAGCAACACATTTGCCATACAGAACATCCCACAGGCCTTTCCCCCCCCCCATTTTTTTTTTTCAAAAGTGAGGTTTTAACCTTAAAGTAAATTACATACAATTTGGGATTTTGGGCGTAGTTTATTTGGGACTGAGTAGTCAGGACAGAAAATCTCCTCATCTGTTTACAATGTAAGATAACAATTACCCTCACATCCCTCATTGGGAGAATGTTAGTATAGATTTCCAAAGAGACAATTCATTGTAGTAGATTTATTAAAACAGGCAGTACTTGTGATAGTTCCTGCTCCTTCTTTTTAGTTTCTGTCCTGGGAAGACACAGAAGCGTGCACAGAGATATTCACTGCAGCATTATTAGTTTTCATGAAAACTTGGAAACAACTCAGCATTCGCCTTCGGGAGGACGATGAATTGATGCCATGTGAATGCTGAACTCATTTCCCAGAAGTGCCCTAAGAAAGTGCCACATAGGAGTGAGCATAAAAACAACAGGAAGTTATTCTGGAAGATGAGAGAAATCAAAGTGTCCTTTGTCCACAGTCTCCCGGCCACTGAGTGTCTCTGTCCGCTTCCCTCCCAACGAGGCTCCAGGCCTTGGTCTGATGATCCACCCTAATCTGGTATGACTCATTACTCACTACAATCACTTTTATGGATTTCATTTTTTGAGATAGTGTCTTGCCCATGTAGCTCTGGCTGGCTTGTTACTTGCTACGTAGCCCAGGCTGGCCTCAAACTCATGGGGTCGGTTTTCCAAGTGCGAGGAACAGAGGCATGAATGACAGTTAGAGGTTAGATTTCAGTGGAGCCTGCTGACGTTTTCCAGGGATTAGACGGAGGGGTCCACGATGGTGGTGGAGCCAGGGGCAGTTTGGTAAGGAGTACTTCCAAGGAAGGAAACGGCTTATGGCTGAAAGAGAGCTCGAAGCGCGGTAGCACCCTTGCCTCTCAGACTGTGACCTTTCTGCCTCATTTGTATGGTGCTCCAGCTCTTTCCGCCCCTGCTCGGGTACATGTCAGCCTTGGATGGGGAGGGGTACATGTCAGCCTTGGATGGGGAGGGGTTTCCAACTGTGTTTCTTCTATGTGAGAATTTCACCCTCACACTCTGCTCTGGTTTTCTGCCATAACACCATGCTCAGCTTAAGGATTTTTTTCAAAGTTTTGTTTTTATTTTTATTTCTTTCCCCTTCCTAAGAGTGTATTGGGTCTCCTAGATCTGGCCTTACAGGCAGTTTTAAACTTCCATTGGAGAATTTCTACTACTGATGAGTAGAGAGGTCATGTCTGCTGTATAAGGGCAGTGATGTTGTTATCTCACACTTTAGTGAGAAATAAATGCATGCTCCCAGGAATTCATGAGGGGCTCTTTCCATGAGCCTGCAAGTTGTGTGGCCAACTCTCTACCTCCCTGAGACCAATTTCTGCAGGACTGCTTGCTAACTACCTACAGGTAGAGATGAGGGAATAGAAGTCAGTAGGTGAACTAATGACAACCTTTCTTTCCTACACATTCTGTGCAGACAGCTGCCGTCATCTGCCCGGGACTGGATCACATAATGACATGGCCACATCAGCTGAATCCCAGGGCACCTCTGCTGCCTCATTTACCACATCATCAGTGAGTTTCTCAGACTTCCAGCTCATGCTCACCAAGTGCATCTAGGTCCCCAGCTTCACCACCAAGTTACTGCTGTCTTCCAGGGTACTCTGGCCTCTCTAGAGCGCATATGAATCTTTCTCCTTTTACTGCTACGTTGGGGTTTGCCCAGTGTCCCTGCTGAAGCCAGTACCAGCCAGATCCACAGCCACAGCCTCACACACATATGACACATGGGCACTCCATGTGTACACAGACAAGGGAGCCTATGTACATAAACTTCCCCTATGTAGGGGCTTGGCAGGGGCTCTGAATTCTCCTCCCCAAGAACATAATAAACTGGCGCTCCCCAACCCTCTCTTATATAGGGAGTCCCTCTCTTCAGCTGAAAAGCCTGTTTTTCCGTTCTTACTGCCCTGTGTTGGTCTGCTATCCCAAGTCTCCCAGCTTCTCTTCTCGACAGAAGAGCTCGCAAAGCCCTCAGGCTGGGAAGTCAACCATGAAGGAGACTCTGTTGGTCTTCAGTTCAAGGCATTCAGGCTGAACACAAAGAAATGCTACCCATCTCTCCAGGGCTGGGCTGCTACTGGGGAAAGATGGAGGGACTTTTCTTTCTGCTCCAGATTTTCCAGCCTCCCGACCCTCATCCAATGCCACCATGGAATCTCTTCCCTGATACTCTATGACCCAGTGGTAAGGAAGCCCTGCCAGGGCTGGACCAAAGCCGAACCAGAGGCTTCTCCACATGGGTTCCCCTCTACTGCTAATTACAAGGGCTCTGGTAAGAGAGGCCAGAGACGGCAGAGTACACTGCAGAGGCCATTCCTCTCACTGTCCCTCCTCTGAGGAGGACAGACCTCTCTTCATCCCTTGTCCTCCATTTCCAGCACTGAGCTCTGAACAGGAGGGAGGAAATCCCAGCTACCTCTCTTTGGGGGATCTGTAAGCCTGAGACTCCCTCTTCTGGTGAGCAGTGAAGACTACTATGGCAAGCTGAGCCTCTGAGTCAGAAGTATTTAAAAGGATCCCCACTCCCCTCACCCTCCCTAGCACCCTCCCTCAGCACCCAGAGACCCCGAAACATGGCCACCACAGGCTCCCTACACTCCTCTTATTTCTAGCAAATAAGCACACCGTCCACTCAGCTCAAGGAATTCACAGCTTTATATGGACCATCCAAAGATCCAAATTGTCCCCCGCCAAAGGGACAATTGCTTTGGGGCCCCTGGAGAAACTTGCTGTCCTTGTAAATTGTCAAGAGAAGAAAAACAAGCATATCCCTAGGGCTCTGGCAAATGGGATTGGATGCTAAGCTCTGCCTCTGCCTCTGCTGTGGTGACCTGAAAACTAAGAACACATAGGAGGTGCCAGCAGTCACCTGTCCCCTAATGTCAGTACCCACCTGTCCCCTAATGGCCAGGCCTAGACAAAAAGGAGGTCCAGAAGTCACTCACAAACTCGTTCATTGAGAAAGAGATGCTTCACCCTCCCTCATGTTTGAGACCATTCATATGCTTCCAAGCAATCCCAGTGACATAGCACAGCTCACAGATGAGCAAGGTGAAGCAATGTCCCCAAGCTGGAAAGAAGTCAGACCCTGTGCTCCATCCAAGACTCAAAGGTCCCAAGCTTCCCCAGCTGGCTCCAGAGCAAGGATAGCAGTTTCGAGAGGAATGGGGTGAAATTCAGAACCTCACTCGGGGTTTGGCGTCTGACAAGACTTTATGCAACCCAAGTTAGTGAAAAACCAGCTATGCTGGTTAGAATTTTGTAACCTTGACACAAGCTAGTGGTCCCCAGTGTGGCCTGGGCAGGCGTCTCCATGACGGGTAAGGTGACCTGCTGACGTCCCCCGCAATGTAAGTCAGAAGCTCATTTTTTAGTAAAAGGGGGACCTGTAGGGTCCTGGCCCCTGTTTTGGGTAACTGTTGCCTTGCTTGCTGACCTTGACCTTGATATCCTTCCTATGCTAATTCCCTGCCAGGTTCCACCCTCCTGAATGCTTAAGAGAAGTTCCTTGTCTGTGTATCCTGCATAATGGACGTTAACAGTTTAGATGCAAGATTGTAAAACATCAGTAGCGAACTTTTGCCCTCCGGGGTTCTCCCATTGTGCTGTAAGCCTGCATTCAAGACCTCCTCCCTCCTTCAATAAACAGCATTCAGCATTAAAGAAAAAAGAAAAAAGAAAAACCAGCTGGTTAGAATTTTGTAACCTTGACACAAGCTAGTGGTCCCCGACTTTCTTCTCTTCTTTCGACTCTACTTGCCCTAATGTGGTGGTACTGTGTTCCCCAAAATATTGTGTACTTTAATAAACTTATCTGGGGTCAGAGACAGAACAGCCACAATATTAATGAGGATAGGCAGTGGTAGCATACGCCTTTAATCCTAGCATTCCAGAGACAGAAATCTCTCTGGATCTCTGTGAGTTCAAGGCCACATTGGAAATGGCCAGGCAAGGAGTTCAAGGCCACATTGGAAATGGCCAGGCAAGGTGACACACGCCTTTAATCCCAGTAAACCAGCCTTTAATCCCAGGGAGTGGTGGTAGAGAGCAGAAAGGTATATAAGGCGTGAAGAAACTCGAGGCATTTGGCCTGGGTAGGCATTTGGCCTGGAGAAGAATTTGGGCTGGTTAAGCATTCAGGCTTCTAGCAGCAGTTCAGCTGAGACCCATTTTAGATGAAGACTCAGAGGCCTCCAGTCTGAGGAAGCAAGACCAGCTGAGGATCCAGCGAGGTGAGATAGCTGTGGCTTATTCTGTCTCTCTGACCTTCCAGTGTTCGCCCCAATACCTGGCTCAGGTTTGATTTTATTAATAAGACTTTTAAGATTCATGCTACACTGGACCATCCTGTCTTTGAGCAGCTGCATATCTGAGATGGAAACTCTCTGTACCTGACCACTTCCTACCTTCTGGGGTCTGTTTATTACTGAACTCTAGACTAAACTTTACCAGTACAATCAGTGGCTCCTGGAGTCTTCCGCCATTAGTTCTAGGAATTCAGATGAGCTTAGTTCCCTTCAGGACTGTGAAGGCTTAGAAGTGTTGCCCTATAAGCACAGATATCCAAATACAGACTTGAGATTTCCCTTGTCTCTGGATACACTGGCTGATGGCAGACTATGGGTCTGGATTGGCCTCACTGGATTGGCCTGCAATCTCATTTTAAGGAAGCCCTGCAAATAAAGGCATCAAATAAACCAGCCCTCACCCCCTTCACCTTCAAAGGGATACCCAGACTATTTCAATGACAGTAGATGGTGAGTGAATGCCTTGTGGGCCCAGTGGTATAGATTTAGTAGAATCTAAAGTGAGCAATAGTCCTGAAGAGATAAAGCATTAACGGTTGCCCTGCCAGGATCGGCAAGCCCAAATTTTGCTCACACGCCTGCCCAATATTCATTTTTAGAAATGCATGCATGGAGAGATTACAGAGCAGCACCAGTATTTATGGCCTACATATGATAAGCTGTCAGAGGCTAAAAGCAAGTCAGGGGTGCTTATCTGCTAATTGAATTCTGATGCACTTGAGGGTTAAAAGGGAACAACATAATGAGTGGTTTGATAAACCACTGGAAGTTTCTTCTCCTTCAAGGACTTTCTATGTGAGGTCAAGAGCTGTTCTATTCAGCATTTAGTTCTCAGTCTCTGTCCACTGTTGGGTCAACCACAGTCCCTGGAGGACTCTGTGAGACAAAACTTCAGGGCTGGAAGAAAACCAAAGATGAGGGTATAGCCTGAAGTCACAAGTTTCTTTCTTTCCTTTCCTTTCCTTTTCTTTCTTTCTTTCTTCCTTTCTTTCTTTCTTTCTTTCTTTCTTTCTTTCTTTCTTTCTTTCTTTCTTTCTTTTCTTTCTTTCTTTCTTCCTTTCTTTCTTTCTCCCTTTCTTTCTTTCTTTCTCTCTTTCTTTTTCTTTTCTTTTTTTAGTGAAAATCAGAAAAGCGAGATTTATTCAATACGGACACATTGGGAAGAGGGACAAAGAGATTGTATTGTGGTTGGTGGCCCTTCTCCACCTTCCAATAAGAACCAAGATTTCTCAGTAGTGGTACCTCTAATATTTTGGGCAGATAGTCTTTTGTTATGAGTGCTGAGCATTGTGGGATATTAAACAGCATCCCTGGCCTTTGCTTATTAGCTGCCAGTAGCAATGCCCATTCCCTACCCCAATCTTGACCTTCAAAATTGTTTCTAGGCACTGTCCAACATCCCAATGGGGCAGGGGGACAGAACTGACCTGGTTGAGAACCATTAGACGAATCCATGGAGCTGGCATGGTGCCAGACACCTAGTAGGGACTCAGTTAATAAGAACCTGTCGGATGAGTACCTGGGGGGAAGAGGTGAGTGGGACATACTAAGATCCACACCTCCAGCCTGGGGCAGTAGGAGAGAAATAGGAGTGCTTCTCATTCCTACTGAAAGGAGTGGGTGACTGAAGACCTGGCTGCTGCAGCACAGGACTCTCCAACAACCTTGCAGTCTCCAGCCAATGACCACGCACAGTTGAGGACTGATGCAGGACCACTCTCAGGCCCCATATGACTTCCCTAACAATGCCTTTGACTCAAGGATGCCCTAAGCTGGCTTGTCCAAAACATTCTTGGAATTGACCTGTCCCTGCATCAGGACCAGTAGCCCTTTCCTTCTCCCCCCAATCCCATTCTGTGATGGCTAACCTGCAATATCAACTTGATGGAAAAGATACCTCTGGGTGTATCCACGAGAGGAGTTCATGTTAAATAAGAGTTTAACTGAACGAGGACGACCATGGGCAATGGTGCCCCATAGTTTGGGGTCCAGGACTAAACATTAAAAAAGAATGTGAGCGGAGTACTACTGTCCAGCTCTCTCTGCTCTCTGTGTGCTGACTATAGACATGATGCGACCTGCTGCCTTGAACTCCTGCCCCCATGGTCTCTCCCCCATGACCAGCTGCGTCCACAAACTGAGGCAAACTACATCCTTCCGTCCTCAAGCTGATTCTGTCTGGTGCTTCATCACAATAACGAGAGTGGCAATTACGTGCTGGGGAGATGGCTCAGCAGGAAAAGGCCTTGTTGCTCTTCCAGAGGACCCAAGTTTGGTTCCCAGCACCCATATCAGACAGCTCACCAACACCTACAACTCCAGATGCAGGAGATCCAATGCCCTCTTATGGACTCTGCGGGCACCTGCACTCACATGTGCA
>CABHPQ010170528.1:0-49664 GCA_902168405.1 Peromyscus aztecus | reverse complement strand
GGCCCTGGGTGGAGCTCCGGGAGTCCAATTGGCGAGAAGGAGGAGGGTTTATGTGAGCAAGAGTTGTTGGGACCAGGGATGGATGGAATACAGGGACGAGTGGCCAAACGAATGGAAACACATGAACTGTGAACCAATGGCTGAGGGGCCCCCAATTGGATCAGGCCCTCTGAATGGGTGAGACAGTTGATTGGCTTGATCTGTTTGGGAGGCATCCAGGCAGTTGGACTGGGTCCTGTGCTCAGTGCATGAATTGGCTGTTTGAAACCTGGGGCTTAGCAGAGTTGCTTGGCTCAGCCTGGGAGGAGGGGACTAGACCTGCCTAGACTGAGTCCACCAGGTTGATCTCAACCCTCGGGGGAGTCTTTGCCCTGGAGGAGAAATGGAAATGGGGGGTGGGGGGGGGGTGGGCGGGGCGGGAGGGGAGAGAACAGGGGAATCTATGGCTGATATGTAAAGTTGAATTATATTGTAAAATAAAATAAAATAAATTCAAAAAAACCCAAAAAAACCCCAAAATGGTGTTTCATGAGATAATAGAAGTGAAGAACTGAATAACTTATTTTAATTCTGAATTGGAGACATATATTCCAGTGCTTGTGACACATACTTCAGAGTCATTAAGCAAGGAGGAAACAATTTAAAATAAATAAGCATGATGAATACAGAAATTCCAGCAGAGATACAGGGAAGTTAATGAACATATAGCATAGGTGATATTCTTAAATATGGAACCCAAACTAATAAGATATTGTAAATGCCTATTTAACATGAGTAAATTAAACAATCTCAATTTTAGGTAGTAGATATGAAAATGTACTAAGTACATTTTAAATTAGACTGACCTTTGTTGTTAAAATAAGCAACTAAAAATGCAAAACCCAACCCAAGTGGAGCAGAAAAAGTAAATATTGTATATTTTTATGAAATGATGGATAACTTATTATAATCTGAATATGAGGGATCACAAACAATAAAAACATTAAAATGCACATCTAAAACAATATTTTTTTAGCTGTACTTTGACAGTAAGAGTCTGTTAGTAGTAAAGCTATTTGTGGATGTAATTAATTAAGCACGATTTCAGGGGTTAGTTTAATAAGAATTTTCTGCATATAAAGTGGGTTTGGCAAAGGAAAACTAGTAAGGGGGCAGACAGTACAAAGGAAAACACACTGAGATAGTTTTCTTATGTCACCTGTGTGTGTTCAGTTTTGGACTTAGGCGATTAGAGAAAGGAAAGAAACACAGCCTTTTATCATTATTTCAGATATGTAATTCATAAACAATAGCGGTCATAAAACCCAAAGAAACAGTCATTAAAGTAGCACTAACTAGAGAAATGAATCAATAGTGACTCTCCAAAGTTCCTGCAATGGTCCAGTTATTACCATAAGGGTAATTACTTTCCCCATAGCAAGCTTCACAGAAACATTTAATACAATTGTTTGCTTTTTCCCCTTTTTTTGTATACCTAGAGTATGTATGAATTGCTAGCCCTACAACAATATTTTGATTGCTTAACATTTTGTGCAAATTGTGTCACACAATATATAATTTGTACAGTGGAAAAATGTGGATTTTCCCCCAGGTTATTGATTGTAGATTTCTTCTAGTTTTCTCTCATGAATAAGAGACTATGGAAATGCATTCTACAATTTTAACCACATTTTTTAAATCCACATTCTTGTACTCTGCATTGTCCATCCTGCTTCCTCTCCATCTGGCTGGTAACTCTGCCTTTCTTCTTCCCAGAGCTCTCTCTGTCCAGAAGTCCCTGCTTTATCTCCTGCTGAGCTATTGGCTGTTTAGCTTTTTATTAAACCAAGCACAATGACACATCTTCACACAGTGTAAAGGAATATTCCACAGCATGTCCGCCTTTTTGTTTAAATAAAAAAAGAAAGGTTTTAACTCTAACACAGTAAAACTATATACAGTAAGAACAATTATCATTTAGAATTACATTCATAATGTCTAGTCCATCTGTATTTGGCAAACTTAGAGAAAATACTCCATTATCCTATCTTAGTCTAACATTTTATATCTGAAATGTTTTTTGTTATAACTTATATTACCAAGCTTAAAAAATACCTTTTTAGACCTTAAAACATCTTTTTAGATAAACAATTTACACTTTTATGTCTCTCAACCTTATACATTTTTTACCTTTTTTGTGTTTTTTTTTTCTTTTTTCTTTTTTTTAATTTGGTAACAAAGAAAACTGTAACTATAACTATTAGGTCTTCAATTCCATCAGAGACCTGAGAAGGATAAATATTATGTGAGTAAATAGGAATTGCAACTTCCAAAACTATGAAATGACAGAGACATCTGGTTGCCTGGACAGTCACCTCAGAGTTCTTCTGCAATACTGGGACATCCATCTTTGGCCTATGGGCCTAGATTATCTGATGGACTTTTTGTAAAGCAGGAAATTTGAAGGACTGTCCTACCTTATCTTGGTAAGGTTAGGCAGTCACTTTCTTTTGTGTCCTGCTTCTACAGTTTGGATAGCATACTGTCAGCAGTCGAGGCAAAGACAGTCCCTTGCCCAAAGAGCTAGCTTTTGCCACAAAGAGAGTAAACTTCATATGGAGGTTCTTTAATGTCCATCATCCTTTTCTGAAGTAGATTGATGCTGCCAAGAGCAGATGTGTCTCACTGTCATGAAAATCCTTATGTTATCAAAACATTTTAAATGCCATGTTATGTAGGTCTTTGAAGTGTTTGAAGACCACCTATCTATTTAAAATATATCTCTGTTTGACCTTGAAAACATACCTAACATGACTATAGCAGGAATCTTAAAAGTTCTTATTAATAAAATCAAACCTGGTGCCAGGTATTGGGGTGAATGCTGGAAGATCAGAGAAGCAGAACAGGCCACAGCTACCTCACCTTGCCAGTTCCTCAGCTGATCCTGTTTCCTCAGACTGGAAGCTTCTGAGTCCTCATCCAAATGGATCTCAGCTGAACTGTTGCTCAAAAGCCTAAAAGCTTAACCAGCCAAATGCTGCTAGTTTCTGGTCCTCACGCCTTATATATCTTTCTGCTTTCTGTCATCACTCTCTGGGATTAAAGGCTCACTTTCTGGGATTAAAAGGCATGAGTCACCATGCTTGCCTGTTTCCAATGTGGCCTTGAACTCACAGAGATCCAGAGGGATTTCTGCCTCTGGAATGCTATGATTAAAGGCGTGTGCTACCACTGCCTATCCTCTATGTTTAATATTGTGGCTGTTGTCTTCTCTGACCCCAGATAAGTTTATTAGCATGCACAATATTTTGGGGAACACAATACCACCACGCATGACTATAAGTTTAGTAGTTATAGATGATTAACTACTCACCTGTATTTCTTGTTATCCTAAATAACTTTCAAGGACTAAAACTTTACATTATGTTTTTAAATGAGCTGTATAGGTACAATGCCTTAAACAAGAACAGAAACACACACACACACACACACACACACACACACACACACACACACACACACATATATATATAGTAACAAAAATAACCTTAAATTTGTATCAATATACAAAAATTCATACCAATATAAAATATTTGAGACTAGTGGTTGTTCAAAAGTAGACTCAATAATTCACTCTTTTATCTCATCATTTCTATATTATATCCTCCTTTTTTCTCTTTAGAAAGGCATCCTTGAATCTAATCGCCTTTGTTTAGTTTTCTCTCTATTACCAATAACAACTTGTACCAGTCCCCCTAAACAATCACAAACATCCATAACCCACCGAATGGACAAAAAACACCCACCCCACCTCTTGGGAATGTCGGTGTTGTATTTTCTAGATTGCTTCCTGTTTTCTGGAGTACTGGTATCTTTTAGGGTAGCCTGAGAAAATTGGGATAATGGTCAAGTCCTGGAAGAGCTAGGTGTATCATTTGTTGTCCAGTCTCTGTGTATTGGAAAAGTGCAAGGCTTATCTGGGGTCCTGGCTGGAACAGTCTGGGAGGCTGGACCATCTCAGCAAGCATTCTTGAAGCTGTCCTGGATGCAGAACTCTGAGGAAACTGCAAAAGAGGCTCTCTGAGAGGCTGGATCACCTGGGCCACCCGTTTTCACTTGTCTTTGGTTCCCTTGCTCTGAAAACACACAAAGTTTTAAAGGTAACATACATATCTGTATTAACACAAGTATGCAATGTGCAGTGTGTACAAGTCAGTTTAAGATGATTTTTTGTTTTATGTTTGAGCAGGTAAAATGTATGTCACCTCTCACTTATTTTGTAGTTTTTTTTTAGGTTTATTTATTTATGTTTGTAGCCAGGATTTTCAGGGGGTCTCTTCTGAGCAGACCTGATCTCTATCAAGCTTGAAGGAATCCACAACTTTTCATTTTCTGTGGAAACAAAAGCATGACCTCTTCCCCAATGCAACATATTTTTGACTTCCATTTTTAAGTGAAGACATTTTAAAAATATATAAGTTGGTTTAATTTAGGAGTTTCCATAATCTAATGTCTCTGAGCAGCTATTTGCTCATCAGCAATCAAAAAATTTAAAGTCACAAGAAACCATATAGGATCCAGACTCTGTGTATTTTGCATCTTTAAATGGCTTTTCTTTTTTATATTATTTTATTTTTTCTTTGAATACTTTATCTTATTATTTATAAGCTATTTTATGACTGTCTATACCCATTTTATTTTCTTTTTAAGCTATTACGAGGTTTTTTCCCCACCTGAATCTGTCTTTACTGAGCGTCTGCAGTAGTCTCTGATTGCTACAGACAACCTTTTTTTTATTTAAAAGTTTTTTTTTTCATTTTACATACCAACCACAGTTCTCCCTCCTTATCCTCCTCCTGTTCACCCCCATAGGGAGTCAACGAAGTCTGACATATCAAGTTGAGGCAGGACCAAGACCCTCCCCCACTGTATCAATACTGAGCAAGGTATCCTTTCATAGAGAACAAGCTCCAAAAAGACAATTCATGCACTAGAGATAAATCCTGGTCCCACTGCCAGGGGCCCCACCAACTGCCCAAGTCACACAACTGTTGCCCACATTCAGAGGGCCTAGTTCAGTCCCATGCAGGTTCCCTAGCTGTCAGTCTAGAGTCAGTGAGCTCCAACTACCTCAGGTCAACTGTCTCTGTGGGTTTCCCCATCAAGATCTTGACCTCTTCGCTCAAATAATCTCCCCTCCCTCTTTTTGACTGGACTTCGGGAGCTCCACCCAGTGCTTAGCTGTGGATCTCTGCATCTGCTTCCATCAGTTACTGGATGAAGGTTCTATGTTGACAATTAGGGTAGTCGTCGATCTGATTACAGGGGAAGGCCAGTTCAGGGACCCTCTCCACTATTGCTTGGAGTCTTAGCTGGGTTCATCCTTGTGGGTTCCTGGGAATTTCCCTAGCACCAGGCTTCTCCCTAACTCTATAATGGTACCCTGTATCAAAATATCTCTTTCCTTGCTCTCCCTCTCTGCCCCTCCTCCAACTCAATCATCCCCTTCTCTCATATTTTCTTGCCACCTCCCCTTACCTCGTCCTGCTTCCCCCTCTCCACTATGCTCCCAATTTTCTCAGGAGTTCTTATCTATTTCCCCTTCCTAGGGGGATCCATGCATGTCAAGACAAATATTAAACTGCTATGTCAGCTGGCCATGGCTCAACTTAGCACATGGCCCTGGCTCAGGGCCTAGGCAGCTGGCTCCAGCCTGTAGGCAGTGGCTGGTAGCGGCACTTCTGTATGTGGAGCACCAGCCCACCTGAGAGGCTGCAGGACTAGAAAGCCACATCTGGCTCCTTGTCTAGAACTTTTCTTAGCTTTCTCAGGTGCTATGTTTGGATATTTGAGCCCTCATATTGGATGCCATTTGTAGGCAGATTTTTCTTTGGGCCAGCTCACAAAATCTGACATGGAGACTGATCATTAATTATGAAAGTGTGGCTTACACTTGTTCCTAACTAGTTCTTATAACTTAAATTAACCCATATTTTTAAATTTACATTATTTTATGTCCCTCAGTTACCTTTGCTCTGTATTGCCCATCCTGCTTCCTCTCCATCTGGCTGGCAACTCTGCCCTTCTTCCCAGAGCTCTCTCTGTCCAGAAGACCCTGCTGTACCTCCTGCCTAGCTATTGGCAGTTTAATTTTTTATTAAATCAATCACAGTGACACATCTTCCCACAATGTAAAGGAATATTCCATAGCATTCATGTACTCAGAATGTTGATTTCTGCATCTAAGAATCAAATGACCAATTCATTGGCCATTGAAATTCTGCAATATTGATGCACTTCTATGAACTAAAATCACCAGAAAGATGCAAGGTGCTTGTGCTGCTTGGTATCTTTGCTAATGCTTAAAGGTTTAGATTGCAATTTTGATCAGGTGATTTATATATAGTAAGGAAATTCTTATTTGGCATTTTCACGACATCTGATACTATTTGATTCTATGTATATATTCTAATTGGCTGGTATTTTTCTGCAATTAAAGATTATTCCCCATTGTTCACTTGGTTATCTGTACTAGTTTCTTAAAACACATGTTTTAAGTATAATTATTTCATGGGTTGTACATATGGTAAATGTAGTCAGCTTTTCAGAAATATAATTGATGTGTACATCAAGTATACAAATACCTTTATTTTGATGGAACCAATATCATACAACTCTTAAGCAAAATTTTGCATTTCCATACATAACCAAAAATTTCCTTATGTGTGTTTATTAGCATGTTCTATCTTGCTAAAATTGCTTTTTTTCTCCACCCATTGGGAATTAGGGCAAGAAAGTAAGCCTAAGTCTGTAGGTATTCTAACTTTATGTAGGAATAGTTCATGCATCCAAGAATTCCAGTTTCCAAGAAACAAACACTATACATATTTTGGTGACATCTGTTAATCCTTGACTCAAGATAATCAGATTTTACCTGGCTTTCATCATTTATGCATGGTGATCTGGGTCCTGTACAGCAGCAGACTAGAGCTCTGTAGGCCTTGGTCCTGTATTGGTACTCTGTTGTTTTGGTGGACTCTGGACATGTGTGTCATCTATGATTGCATTATTGCTTCCAATGATACTGCCCACTCTATTTCTACCCCAAACACAAACATTACTATACAGGGAAATCTTTGTTTTCTTTCTTTTTTTTTTTTTCTAGGAAATGAAGTGGCTGTCAAGTCATTGCATATCTCAAACTTATTCTTCATGGTAAGCATAGGGCCTGTGGTCCATGAGAAGAGGCCAATTACCATGGACAAGAAATCTGTTTATATCTTACAATTAGGCCTAGGCTTCTTGTGATGGAGCTACCTTGTGAGATACTCTCTCAGGTCCGTCCAAATAGAACAACACTTGCTTTGGGACAACCCTAGTCTTAGAGCACCCTCTAAAGGTAAAACAACTGCATATTTAATAGCAGACTCACTGAAAAGACAGCATGTCACATAGGCTGGGGGAAAATAACAAACTGTTTCACTGTTTCAAATTCTTGGAAGGATGCAATACTAAGAAAGCCAAACTATGAAAACTGGGATAAGCATCTAGAACCATCAGTAAACATACAGCATGATATGCCAAGTTCCAAGAACTTTCAGATAACTAAGATCTTGTTTAAATAACGAATAAGGTGGCATTGTGATCTTTCCTCCATCTACTTTGGCATGTCTATCATTGCTTTCCTTTTTCAGCTCATATTTATGACATCTTGCTATCTAATAACCAATGGACATCCCTGAAAACACACATATATACAGACTGAGAAGGTTATAGTTATAACAACAATTAATATCAAAGAGGCCATGAATTTGAAAGAGAACAAGAAGGGGTATATGGGAGAGTTTAGGTGAAGTAAAGTGAAGGGAAAAATTGCAAAATAAGAACAGATGAAATTACAGACTATGATCCTATAGAAACTCAATTCATACAGAAATTTAAACAGATTGTTTTAAAGAAGCTAAACATATTTCAAGAAAACACAGAAGAAAATATAATACTTTCTCAGAAAAATGAGAGATAGAGATAATTTACAAAACTGAACCTATATTCTCGAGCTGGAAACCATACTAAATGAGATTAGAATTAGGAAGGGAGGCATCATCAAACATTATAAATGTGCTAGACATATGAGAAAGAATTAGTGAGATCAGATATGGTCAATTTGAAATTCTAGAGCAGCAAAATAAAAGAATGAAAAAAATTTGGGACAGTATTAATAGGATAAGTATTCAAGTTGCTGGAATTTAAGAAGGACCAGAGAATACCAAAGCAGCAGAAAGTGTATTTAAATACGTAACAACAGAAAATTCTGTATCCCCAGAATCAGAAACAGACACCCATGTCTGTCAGTCAAAACCAAGTACATCAAGTCTACCTCAAGATATAATTTTACCAATTTGTCCAAGGTTAGAGATAAAGGAATTAATCGCAAGGCAGCAAGAGAAAATGAATGAATAACACACAAGGGTATCTCAATTGGTCTGTGACTACTAAAACGAAACCTTACAGGTCAGATAAACATGCACTGAAGAAAATAACAAAACGATAACATCCAACCAAACAGCCAATCAGGATTAAAAAGTGAATTTAGCTGACAAAGTTGAGTGTACTTAATACCATCAGATCTTTTGAACAACATGGCCAAGGGATTTCTTAAAAAAAAAAAAACTATTTGAAGAGATACAAGTGGTAAAATAGTAAATGCCAGTGCTAAAAAACCCACCCCAAAAAGTAGCTATGCAGGAAAATTTAGAGTGCTCTAAAGTGAACATGGTAAATAAACCATTAACATATGGAGTGTGAAAAGAAAAAGCAAAATAGTTTCAAACAAAGATCATTACTATGAGATGGAAAGTACAGAAAGATGTAAAGTTATAGATAAAAAATTCAAGATATGTGGAAGAATTGAAGACAAGTCAATGTTTTACTGGTATTTTTATTTCTTTTGAGTTTCTTTTTGTATCTCTAAATCAATGTTTAAATTTCTCTTATTTCAAAATAGTTTCTTACCATCCAAAGGTACTTTAATTTTCAGCCTTCATGGTTACTACAAAGCATAAATCCATAAAATATGAACAAAAAATAATATAGAAGGCGAAGCACACTACTAGAATGAAACTGTAGATCAGAAATAAAGATTGTGTGAGAGTAAGGAGTGAGAACTCAATTGTAATAAAACTAGAAGATAAGTATGAACACTGTTTTAGTAAACCTCTTACATCAATGACATGGTATTTGTAAACAAATTAAAATTCATATTTAAAAGATAGAGTAATGGAGCTGGGTGGTGGTGGTGCAGGCCTTTCTTTAATCACAGAATTCAGAAGGCAGAGCCAGGCGGATCTCTGTGAGTTCAAGGCCAGCCTGCTCTACAGAGCGAGATCCAGGACAGGTGCCAAAATCACACAGAGAAACCCTGTCTCGAAAAGAAAAAAACCAAAAAAAAAAGGTAGAGTGATAGAATAGACTTAAAAACTACATATTGATTGTGAGAAACAAGTTGTTTTTAAGGGTATATATAGACCTAATTTGAATGAGATGAAATAAGATATTCCAGGAGAATGGAATACAGCACAAAGCATAAATAGCCATAAATTTATTAAATAAAGTGAAGTATAAATAAAAAGCAGTAAAAAGAGACAAGAATTTCACTACATAATGATAAAGGGATTAATACAGCTGAGAAAAAATCTAAATGTTTATGCATTCAATATCTGAGCATTAAATAATAAACATTAAGAGACATAAAGAGACTGGACTGACAATATACAATGTACTAATTAATAGAAGACATTAACACCTTCTTTTCAATGTGATGGTAATATAATATCACATTGACATCAGTCAGTCAAACACTCAACAGCAAAATAAAGTTAACATTTCACACTTCCAATTGTACTTGATAGAAATCTTACAGATTATACCCAACAACTGCAGAACACACATTCTTCTCAATAACATGAAGGAGATTCTGCAGGATAGATCATGTGGTAGATTCAAAACAAGTCACAGAAAATTAAAAAAAAATTTTAAACTGTGTCACACAGCTTTCCTGATTATAATTCCATAAGATCCCAAATCAATAACAAGGACAAAAATATTTGAGAACTATACAGATATGTACAAACAATGAGCAACCATTAGGTCAAGGAGGAAAATAAAAAAAAATTTTCTTCACACAGCATATCAAAACTAATGGAGCTATATCACAATTCTAAGAGGGAAGATTATAAAATCAATGGTTACATGAAAATAAACAAAATAATCTATTAAAGAGCCAACCTATCAAAGTACCTTAAGAAGCTAGTTGAAAAAGACCAACCAAACTCCAAATTAATAGAAGGTGAAAAAACAGAGCATACTGGTTTAAAAAAATGAAATAGAGAATAGAAAATCAAAGTATTACATCATGCTCACATTTGTGTATGGAGAATTTGATGCTGGGATTACAGCAAGTTGAGTTTCAGTTAGGAGTATTATATTACTAGATGGGAGCTTGCTTGCCAATGCTTGTCTTGAAATGGCAACAGAAAGACTACATCAGAGGTCAGGGTCCATGTGGAGAAGGTGACCTAACATAAACATTCTTTTTCTTTTTTTGTGGGGAAATGAAGACACTATGAGCCAGTGTGGGATCTCAGGACAGTAAGTGTCCCAACTATATATTCTCCTTTGTTCTCTTTTTTTCCATCACTGACTTTCTCAAGTCAAACTCTAGAGATCAACATATTCTATTATAGTCAGACATACAGTGATGAATGTTGGAACTAAATCAATCATGCTGTTTACATTTGTGTCCACTGTTATTCAGTGTGGTCTAGTTAGTGTTCTATTGTACCTCTGTAAGTAAACACCACTGTATTCTCCCACCTGGTAAGACATTCAAGGTTGAACTTATGGGCCAAGATTACCAGACAATTTGGCAGAGATAGGATAAATAATTATTATTTTTCATTGTAGTATATTCATGAATGAGTTACTCATTCAACAAATGTTGTTATATATTGCTAGACTAAAAATACTTAATCTATTTTCCTTGGTAGAAATCAATGATATATTAAGAAAAGTACCATTTTGGCGAATCAGATTTCAGGTATGAAATTGGGTTTATTGCCTACTAAATGATTTTTCAAGAAGACATCCCAAAGAATGAGTCATTTTAGACCTGTTACTACATAAAACTGAAATTTAGGTGCCTATTGTTCTTAGCTATAGACTCTGTGCTTTTCCATAGCCTAGACCACACTTGAAGCTTTTATTTGTTGTCTCACATTCTGAATGCAAACCCATATCTCATTACATGCTGTATTACATCAGTTTTTCCAGACACAGAGATAACAAATATTTAAAAATCTCTAGAGAGTTCATTATCCATTACATTCAAATTGTGACATCCTGCTGTGATCTTGTTGATAGGAGTGCAGAAAGGAATTGGAACGAACCACAAATTGAAATGTTGGCACTGACAGGGCTACAACCTCCTTCCTGCATGTATCCTTATTCCTCTCTAAGGACTACAGGAAGCCTTATTAATTCATCCTGCTTGCTTTCAGAGTCAGAACATTCACTCATGGTGAGAATAACTCTTCTACAAAGTGCGTGAGATCAGGGGAAATATAAAAGGGAGGATAAAAGAAAACACAGAAGGGCGGTTGAGAGGCAAAAGGGAGAAGGACAGACATCAGAAGACTGAATAGAAGAGAAGGACCAAGAGAGCTCAGCAAGTAAAAAGTTCTCAGTTCATTTAATTACCTATTTTTTTAGTGATGTTCTCTCTCTCTCTCTCTCTCTCTCTCTCTCTCTCTCTCTCTCTCCTGTATTCTTGTACCATCCAACTTAAACTAGAAAAATTTCACAAACAGACCAGA
Organism: Peromyscus aztecus; assembly: GCA_902168405.1. Taxonomy (NCBI): domain Eukaryota; kingdom Metazoa; phylum Chordata; class Mammalia; order Rodentia; family Cricetidae; genus Peromyscus; species Peromyscus aztecus. The sequence goes on along the minus strand of CABHPQ010170528.1, from coordinate 37,815 downwards.
CTTCCACTTCAGGTGGCATCTGTCCACGCACTTGTCTACATGAAGCAAATGGTTATTGAAGACAAAACAGAGGAGGAATTTCAGAATGAGGTTGAAATTCTAGCAGACAACCTTAAAACTCCTACTCCAACCCAAATGCCAGTAACTTTTCAATGTGTTTTTACATCTCAGAGTCTTAAACCCACTTTGCAAGTTTCCTAGACTTTGAAATTTATAAAGTAACCCTATAAACTCCAACCTCCATTTTTTAGGAAAACGCTGGAATGAGTTTGAAACTGTATGATCAGAAGCACTAGAAGTTAGACAGTTAAAATAAAGCAGAGCTATCGTATGAAGGGTTGTAAGATAGCATCAGTAACCATCACTAGTAAATGTTGTATAAAGGTTGGAACTTCAGAATGCTCTTGAGGAAGCATACACTCATAGCTTGATGAATTTCCTATGATTTTATTTGCACCTTACATGTGGAAGCTTTTCCTTTCAGAACTGACACTGGGTTGAATATAAAGCACACCACGTAGTCCACAGTATCAGAGGAGTTTCACGTTACAGAAAAATATTAAAAGGTGTTTCCTATCTTGATATGGTTGGGTTGTCACTGTGTGACAAAGATATGAAATTGACATATCCCATTTCATTTTTCTTGTGTGTGGTGATTTTTTAATTTAATTTATTTTTTTATTAAGGAATTTTTTTATTCATTTTACACACCAATCACATTTTTTAATTGTTAATTTTAGATCACTATGCAAAGTGATGGATTTCTTATCTCCAAGGTGATTCACTTTTTTCCCCAGTTAATTTCTAGTTAAATTTGTTGTCATATTATTGTATTCTACTACCATCCCAGTTTTCCACTTTTCTTAAGATCTCTTTTTTCCTTCTCAAGATAAGTGGGACCTTTAATGGGCTTGCCTTTGTGAAGCTGAAGGGAAGGTCTTGAGGGCAGTAAAGGAGATATCTTACTTTAATGTTAACTAACAATGAAATGGAGATGATGAAATAGAATGTAGAATGGATTGAGGAGTGATTGTGCATAAGCACTGAAGGTTTTTGTTGTTGTTGTTGCGCTTATTCACTGTTCTTCCCTGACACAGATCTTGGTCTTGTCAATGCCTCACTCATTAAAGAATAACCGTGAAATTGGATTGTGCTCTAACAGTCAGCCCAATGGTAACCTCAAACTCCAGCAGCATTGTGTCCTCCACATTCTACCTCACAGGCATCCCTGGCTATGAGGAATTTCACCACTGGATTTCCATCCCATTCTGCTTCCTTTACCTTGTTGGAATAACAGGCAACTGCATGATCCTGCACATTGTACGGACAGACCCCAGACTCCATGAGCCCATGTATTACTTCCTGGCCATGCTTTCACTCACTGACATGGCCATGTCCCTGCCCACAATGATTTCACTTTTTAGAGTGTTGTGGTCCATTTCAAGAGAGATCCAGTTCAATATCTGTGTGGTCCAAATGTTTCTGATTCATACCTTTTCCTTCACTGAATCATCTGTGCTCCTGGCCATGGCCCTTGACCGGTATGTGGCCATCTGCCACCCTCTGCGATATGCTACTATTCTCAACCCAAAGCTTATTGCCAAGATTGGAATTGCAGCTCTGTTCAGGAGTTCTATTTTGATAATTCCACTTCTGGCCCGTCTAGCATTCTTTCCCTTCTGCCGCTCCCATGTTCTTTCTCATTCCTATTGTCTGCACCAAGACATGATCCGCCTTGCCTGTGCTGACATCAAATTCAATGTAATATATGGACTAGTCCTCATTACTTTGCTGTGGGGCATGGACTGCCTGGGCATTTTTGTGTCTTATGTTTTTATCCTTCACTCAGTGTTAAAAATTGCATCCCGTGAGGGTAGGCTTAAGGCACTCAACACATGTGCATCTCACATCTGTGCTGTGCTCATTCTATATGTGCCCATGATAGGATTATCTATTGTCCATCGTTTTGCCAAGCATTCCTCTCCCCTCATTCACATCTTCATGGCTCATATTTACTTATTGGTTCCACCAGTGCTTAACCCCATCATATACAGTGTGAAGACCAAGCAGATCCGCCAAGGAATCCTTCATCTGATTTGTTCTCCCAAAATCAGTTCTATCACAATGTAGGCATGTCATCAAGATAAGAAAGACATCAGTACTTGCGATGTGAATCCTGGTAAACTGTCTGCTCCAGAGTAGTCAACAAAAGACTAGATAAAAAGCCGAAACAAGTCAACAAAACACCACAAAGAGGCTGTGACAGAGCATGCTGATGTCCACTGTGTCTAGAAAGCCTGTCTTCATATTTGTTTCATAAATCTTCTTCAGTTATGGATATGTTGCAGAGTAGTGTACTGGTAATCATTTCCATTTATTCTCTGCCACCTTCATCACAAACTTTGTTCAAGATGATTTATCCATGAATATAATGACTTCATATTACTTTTGGTATTATATAACTTGTATCATGAAGTTTTAAGATATCTAAACTTCTGTAAAGATAATTATTATCTGTGTAAATTTGTTTAAAGTTGGTGAATTGTTATTTAGAAATGAGAATGTACCATAACTTAGAGTAGACCAATACTAATATTCTTTAGCATCAATTTCAAATTGTGTATTTATATACACATGTCTTCCCTATCCGAGGAGGGAATATAAAGGGGCAGCCTCAAATTTTTGTAACTTAATCTTTGTGTTTTTTTTCTTTTTGTGATGCCTGAGACAAAATCTAGGCCCTGGTGCATGCAAACAAATTCTTCTACCAGCGAGCTATCCCCCAGACTAATAATTTCAATGTTAAAGAAAGCAAAGAGTAATTTCTTGACAATTTTCTAATTGTTATGTGATCATGTGAAACTAATGTTATAATCCATTGAATTAAATGTCCTAATAATAATTTATATAATAATATTAGTTTAATTAATATTAAAATAATAATTTAATTAATATTAAAATATTAATAACTACTAATGAAAATATTTTAAAAAATGGTGGCAACTGAAGTGTAAGACCTTAGAAGTTGTGTTAGCAGGAAACAGATAACCTAGGTGTTCTGATATTCATCTAGACCTCTTTTCAATGTAGAAAGCCATTATTCATTATAGTTTTGAAGTTAGTCTGTGGTCATGCATAGAGTAGGATAATAATACTTTTAAGATTAATTGGATTTTCTTAGATCATGTGCTACACTAGCAACAACATGAATGCAATCAAGCAAACAATCAGATGGAAAGATAAGTTAAGACTGAAGAGTGTGTCCCCTATACTGATAGGTCTCAAAAATAGATGATGCATTTTCACATACATTTTCCTAACTGTTAAATAGGAATTGTGGCAATTGAACTATGCTTGTTATAAGGACTTAAAGTTGCTATATGTAAAATGAATAAGAAAAAAATTAGACCTTGAAAAAAGAATAACTCATTTGTTTGTTCGTTTTAATATATATGGTTGTCAGGAGATTATATTTAAAAAAATAAAATCCATTTTAATAATTTAAAATTAAAATCTTCAAATTGTAAGCATCTGATGTCATCCTGAAAAGGCCATAAACTATTGTTTGTACTTTAATTTTGATTTGATTGTATCTGTTAATTCTATTTATTTTCCCCCTCATTTGTTCAATTTATTTATTCTTATCTTTTTCCTGTTTATTATTCATCCTACAACACATTCATCTTGACAAAAGGAATATAAAATAAAACAAGAGATACGATTATAAAATGTAATGATTTATTTTGTAATATGATACATCTTTAAAGTCAAATTGACTTCATTAAGATTTTTTAAAGATTTATTTTTATTTGATGTGTATGAGTGTTTGCCTGCATGCATGCATATACACAACATGAGTGACTTGTGCTCACCAAGGCCAGAAGATGGTATAGGGTTCCCTGGAACTGGATTTAGAGATAGATAGTTTTAGCCACCATCAGTGTTCTGGGAATCAAACCTGGGTCCTCTGTAAGAACAGTAAGTACTCTTAACGGCTGAGCCATCTCTCCAGTTCCTTTAAGAATCACATTTACAAAGAATATGAGCATCACACATCCACCAATAATATTTTATTGTCACCATATAAGTGATAACTTCAAAGGCAAATTTATTTTAAAAATATGTATATTGAGCACACTGAATACAGAGAAACTGTGCATATGGAAATTACTTCACAGTAGGATGGTACAACATCACCAAAGTAATGACAAATGGAAATCTTAAAATACTCGGAGTTTCATGATCTTGGTGGAATTATTATTTCCTTTGTTCTACATTAGAACTGCATGTTTCTGATCCTGTATAGGTCTGGAATACACTGTTAATTTTAGGATATATGTCTCTTCTAAGCTTATCTACTAACATTTATATAACATTTTGTATGTTAAATCTTTAAACCGTATCCCACTTCAACTGAGCAACATGGAACTGTTTCTAAAGAGTGTGCATTGTGAAATGAAAGCAGATGAACTCAATTTCCATATCAGTGTTGGGAAATGTACAAGGCTAATTGTTTGCTTTCATGTCCAAATGTTTGCACATAACTGCACTGTTTTCTTTACATATGTATAGACATGGAATCTCTGTGTTTTCCAAAGCCCAGTAACATAACTAACCATCAATATAACTAATTGCAGAGCTAACATAACTAACAACTTTTCCACTGAGGACTTCATGCCCCGAAGCCTTAGCTTTTGTATATTCCAACCATTTCTAGGTAAATGGTTTTGTGTTGACACTGTAGTGTGAAACAGTCCTCTGAAAACTTTCATGAAGTAGAGCTTATTTTAGTTGCTATGTGCAACAATGTATATGATAAGCAAGTTGAAATATATGTGAGAAAGAAATATTTATAGATATAAAAATCACAATTATGTGCTTTAAGAGTAGGTATTATTATTATCTTCATCATACTTAAGAAACTAATTTAATCAAGTTGTTAAATAATTCTGTATGGTAGAGCTCCCATATCTATAATTAGCATTATTAGATTCATTAAAAATAAGGAGATTTTTAGGAGATTTTTAAGACCAACTAAGAGCTGGTGTTTGAAAAATGCTACTTACAATAACAGCAAACTGCCTGTGTTTGACTCTGTCCCAGGCCTCCCTTTCTTTGCTCATAGTCCATGTCAGAAAATCAGCAGCTCAGAAAGACAACCACAGAGAGGCCAACACAGTCAGCCACAAACACTACATACATAATATTTCTGAGATCATTTGAAAACCTTGAATAGTCGTCAACATCTTCATTCCAAGCCCAAACTGCAGGTTTTATTTTTCTATTGATGTTCATATCTTCCACTTGCAAGAGCTTTCTATTTCACTTAGCTCAGCCTCATCATTTCTGTCCTTCACTAGTTACTTAGGTAACATAAGAATTAAAATAAGATGTAAATAGAATTTTATTGTTTAATGTTTCCAAAAAATATTCTTTCTGTACCAACATTAGAGATATGAAGTTGATTAGGTCAATATTCATTTCCAATTTGCAACTGCCAAAGTGTAATTGTATAGGAATTAAAATGAGTGGATTTTATTTATTTATTTCCCTACCCAAGTTCTCCTTAAAAATTCATATCTCAATAATATCACATGGGACACCAAAACAAGTGAAAGAGATACAAAAGACATATGTGAAAAAAGTCTGTAATACCATGATAGTTTACTAAGTCACTAAACATTCGGTTTAAATTTAAAAATGACATTTGTATCTTCATATAGCATAGTTTTAAGTGTATCCATCTTCTAGTAAAAGTTATTTTTCTTTATTATGCGTATGAGGGTTCTGCCTGCATGTATGTCAGCATACTGCATTCATGCCTGGGGCCCAAAGAAGCCTGAAAAGGATGTTGATCTCTGTAACTGGAGTTACAGGTGGTTGTGAGCCTCCGTGTGGGTGCTATGAACTGAAGCCAGGTCCATTGCAAGAGCAGCAAGTGTTTTTAGTTACTGAGCCATCTCTCTAGACCTTAAAAGAAGCAGCCAAAGCCCAAGAGGACACTCAGTCCTCTTCCTGGGAGAAGTGGCACAAAAGTATAAATCCAGTCTTGGGGAATGATGTTCACTAATAACCTATAAGCTTTGTAGAATTCACAGGGTTATCATGACAGTGCAGAGGGAAATTGTGCTATTATGTGTTTTCCTCTGTTCCGGTTCTGGTTTCCTTTGATCTTCTGTCTCTAAGGGACCATCAGCTCTCCATATCTGAGGGGCCTCCTGGGAAGTGGACTACTATATTACAAAGCAACCATAGCCACCAACCTGACTCAAAGTCCGCACTGAATGATAAAACAGTTATTTTTTTCATATCATCTGCATCATAGACATTGAAGTAGTATTCAAGGTGAAGAAAAAGCAAGATAGGAAAGGAAGAACTGTACACACATAAATGGCAGTACATAGTTTAATAATTTGATTTATTAGGGAAGTGGAGTATACTTAATATCATATTGTTCATAGAAGGGCCTTGTTAGTTTGCTACAAGACTATTTCAGCTAAGTAACTTAGGATAGAAATGATTCAGAAAGAACATATTCCAAGAAGACAGATGGAGTAAATGGTGTTTGAACAATAACTGTGAATGAATGGGCCACTTATAGAGAAGAAGAACCTTTAGATACAAGATAAAATATCCATGAATTATTATTGAACTATAGAGGGTGCAGAGATTTTCCCTGAGAATTTATTGTGACTGTGTTGGATTTCTGTAAATCCTTTTAGTGTGCAAATCTCAGAAATGAGACTGACAACAGACGGAAATCAAAAGGTAAGAACTCCAGCAAAAATAGAGTTAGCAGCAGCTGAGGGAATACTGGAATCAAGTAAACTCAGAGAGAAGTACCGTTCTGAGTAGATGGTGCTGTCACTGAAGAAAATGTACTGTGATTGCACAGATGTGACATTTACTGAATTCAGTTAGGGTTATCCTTATGTGTGTTGTTACAATACATTAAGATAAAACGTGTTAGACTCAAAAGCGGTATTGTCTTTTATATTTATATATTATGCATACTATTATATATAATTTGATATTTGCATATTATACTAACAAACATGCTTTTATCTTTTAATCGAGTCTTCTTCTCTTAAAGAAAGAGTTCCAGGTAAGGAATTTGATTCAATGATTGAGAAACAAACAAATCTGGGTACTGGGAACTTGGCTTGAAAGTAGTTCTTGTGTTTGTATTCTAAGGAGAGAGAGAGAGAAAGAAAGGGTGTGGATTTGGGTGTGTGGGTAAGTGGGAAAGATCTGGGAGGAGCTGGGAGAGGGGGAAACTGTAATCAGAATATATTGTATGAAAAAATCCATTTTCAATAAACAAAGATTATAGAAAAAAGGAACTAGTTGAATAACTGTGAACAGAGATCTAGAGGTGAGGGCAGTCTGTGCAACTCCTGGTGCCGATTTTAAGGATGACCCTCCATAGTAAATGACCATCTCCAGATTCCACTGGAAGTAACTCTAGGTGACAGAGATGACTATCTTAGGAGGAGAAGGGATGGTACAAGTGGATCATATCTGCCATCTGTTAAGAAACTTATTCTAGTGGAAATCACTTTAAAAAATAAATTGCAAGCATTGTCGTCATAAAAGTAACATTATCAGGAAGAACATTTTCCTTACTGTAACAATGGATTTGCCAAAGATATGTTTTCTTATTTATGCTTTAGTAAAGTTTACTTGCTAAATTTTATGGCTCTATTTCTAGGTGAGCTCATTTCCTTCTTACATCACAAAGCACTGGTTCTGCTGATCATGCTCTGCCAGCTTCCATTAGCCCCATGCATGTTTGATTCTCCCAGAGGCAAGCAGGAGAGTTGACTATGGCTTAACAGCTCTCCCAGGGGACTGTCATATGAGGGCTGACACATAGAAATTCTTTAGTAAAAACACAGTGTAACATATTGTAACTTGAGAGCTCAAGATTTACATCTTTCTTTAATTTCTTATCTTTATGTATTGCTCCAAGCTTCATCAGCTGTGTGGTAATTCTAAAAACTAAAAGTTTTCCCTATTGTGATGAAAAAGTATTTTCTAAGTTTTTTGATGTTTTTGATAAGTCCCTGAAAAAAATTTAATTCCTCATAAAAATATCTCAGGAAATAATTTACATTGGTCCTGAGCAGTGGATGATTAAGCACAGAATGCAGAGACCGTGTCATTTTTTTTATCTCATGAAGCTATTATTTGGACATTCAGACATGAATAATTCCCATTGGGAGTTTTTGAAAAGATGTGGTATGGAGACTTTTAGTTCATATTCCATCATTTGAGTGGTAGGTGGGAACTAGACTCTGAGAATCACAGACGGCTGTGTTAGAAACTCCAGAATACAGTCAGGAGAAGAGTTCTAAACAAATCGTCTTGTTGCTGAAAGCAACACTCCAAATTGCTGAGTCTTTGATTCCCAGGAATCAAAAGAGGAGTGCCAGAGCTGGAGGAATGCTGTGGCTCAGAAAGGAAACTGGATTATTATTATTATTATTATTATTATTATTATTATTATCATCAACTAAAGTTGTCAATAATTCAAGAACATCTTACTGCACAAAAATGATTGCTTCTTCATTTTATATTTTTATGGTAACTTGTCCATCAGGAGATCATCATATGGAGTTAATATTGTTAAGTAAAAATGTTTGTAGGTCATTGTCAGAAATTTCGATCTGCCTATGCTCTAAGCCGTGACTGAAAATCACCATGGTGTTGCTTATGAAAAACTCCCAAGTCACCAAAATGAATGCAAAACTGGGTGGATAAGAGACCTTCAATAAATAAGTGCTGCTTAGATGGCTCAGTGGGGAAAGGTGCCTAATCATTAAACCAGGTGACCTGTATTCAGTATCCGGGGTATACACCAAGAGAAAAGTCTGCTAAAAGTTGTCTTCTGACCTCCACATGTGTGTTGTGGCACATGTATGTACACTACAGAGAATAAAATAAATGCACTAAATGCTTTTTAAAAAGAACTAAGTAACAAAATAACAGTTCAAAATTTCCAAATAGACTCTTGCAATTGATATTCATCATTATTAAAAGGCAGCCTGTGGTTACCTAATGCCAACTAGTGTCTAATTTCTTTATTGATTTGTCTTTCTGTCTTCACTTTAAAAGGAAAACAACTTTAAAATAACCAACCTAATTTTTGTTCTGTCTCTTTCTTCATTTTCTCACCCCAAACCAGCCTCCTCTGCTCGTGGAATGTTCTTTCTATTTATACGATGAAGCATCACCCAGCTCTGAAGTGGAGAATGAAGTAAAAGATGTTTAAATCTATGAAGTAAAAGATATTTAAATCTGTATAGGGCTCACTTTTGGCAACCCGAAAGACATATAAATTCACCTTTGATGCATTGTGGAGCACTTATTTTCTATGCTTGGATTTGCTTTATTCTTATTAGACCTTTTTTTGAATTCCAGCAATGCAGCTAGGCTTCCTAAGGATAACAGTGTTCTATGATAAGTGATTTCTTGAAACGTATGCCGATTGTTGGTGTTTGTATATATTTATGTTTATGCTTGTGGTTATTCTATTAACTGCCCATGTAACAGCCAATGAAATATTTGCAGTAGGATTTAATTACGTGTTAAAAATCGGAAAAAATTCCTAAGTAAATGTAATATTTCCCTTTGCAAATGCAGATCCAGTGCCACTAACGGTTGAAATTTTTTTTTTCTGAGGATTAACAAAGGTGTGGAAAACAGTCACATCTTCAAGGTGGGTTTTATACAATGACTCTAGATTATCCAATGAAGATATTTAAAATTCACCTAACAATCCTATTTTCTGCCTGCTGGGCATTTTTTGGTTACTGTATTATTAAATGTGCAGCATCCCTAGGTTAACCATGGAAGGCAATGCTACACATCACATTTCATCTTTCTTCCTGGTTGGTATTCCTGGGTTGGAAAACTTTCACTGCTGGATTGGCATCCCTGTCTGTCTCCTCTTTGTCCTGACCTTGCTGGGGAACAGCATAATCATTACTACAGTCAAGCTAGAGCCAAGTCTCCACCAGCCTATGTATTTCTTCCTTTGCATGCTGGCAATGAATGACATGTGTCTTACCTGCTCTGCAGCTCTGAAGATGCTTGGCATCTTCTGGTTTGATGTCCATTGGATCGACTTTGATGTCTGTCTAACACAAATGTTTTTTATCCATACACTTTGCATCATGGAGTCTGCCATCCTAGTGGCCATGGCTTTTGATCGCTTTGTGGCCATTTGCATCCCACTGCATTATGCATCAATCCTGACAACACCCATGGTGATTAAAATAGGTCTAGTTGGCCTAAGCCGAGCTATGCTTATGATTATGCCATGTCCCCTTCTCATTAAAAAGCTGCTGTACTATACCAAATATGTCATTCATCATGCTTATTGTGAGCACATGGCTGTGGTGAAGGTGGCTAGCGCTAACACCTATGTGAACAGAATATATGGAATCTTAGTGGCCTTTTCAGTGGCATTATTTGACCTTGGGCTCATAGCCACATCTTATATAAAAATTCTCCAGGCAGTGTTCAGGCTCTCTTCCCAGAGAGCTCGCTCTAAAGCCCTGGGCACCTGTGCTGCCCATGTCTGCACCATTCTTGCTTTCTATACACCTGCATTGTTCAGCTTCCTAACTCATCGTTTTGGCAAGAATGTGCCTCCAAGTGTCCATATAATCTTTGCAGTCCTGTACCTGCTAGTGTCCCCCACAGTCAATCCCTTGGTGTATGGTGTTAAGACCAAACAGATTCGTGATCGAGTGATGGGTCTTTTCTTTCTTAAGAAGAAAATTTCTGAATACTAAACCATATTGATACAACTTTTGTTGGAAGAATGTATTTTTCACAGTAATAGTGCATTAGCCTTAGCTGCCACTCTGTCCTCAAAATACTATTTAATAGAAGATATTATATTACATATATGATATCATATTTCTGTATTATCTTCAATTTTTAATTTCATGAAAACTGCTGATAAAATTATTTAACATTTTATTGAGAATCTTCAAATTTCACAGTTCTGGTTTCTTCTTTTCTTTTTGAGACAGGGATTTGCTATGTAGACAGGACTGGCCTTGCAGAGATCCATTTGCCTCTGCTTCTCAAGTGCTGGGATTTAAGGCGTGTGACACCAAGCCCAGCTACAGTCTGGTTTAATATAAACACACACTTATCCATTGTCATCTACCTTCTTGTCTATTTCTCTGTTTACAAATAGAGATGTATTTAAGTATATTTAGTGTCATATTTCAAAGTAAAATTAATGTAATAATGGTAGTTTTGATTCTAGTATATTAAAATTTGTAAAATATCTTCAATAATCTTTCTCCATTCACCAGAAAAATGAGGTTACATGGCAAATTGCCACTCCAAAATGTGAGAAGAGGAAACAGAATCACAGTCAGTATGTATTGATCTGAAATAGAATGCTTGTCCTATAAGAACAATTCTTCTGAGATGTGGAAATTAATATAGTTCAAAGATTCAAATCTATGTGAAGAGAGTCCTTCAGAAAAGATACAGGTGAAATACTGATTTCATTTTTCATTATTTAATATATAGTGCACTGTTCAAAGAACTAGTGGTATTGAGGCAATATGTAGATAACAATATGATGAGACAGCAGATGAAGGTACTACCATGCTCATAGATTGACAGAATTGATATGCAAATTAAATATGAGAGTTAAGACATTTTAGAAATTCTTAGAATAAATAAAAACTGACAAATGGCCCATTAATATGACAAATATAGGAAACAATGCCACTTAAGTGCATAAACAGGGACAAGTTACTAACTTAATTTTAGAAATGAGCACAGTATAAACATTAAGAAAAAAGGAACCAACATAAAAAGGCTTTGCTTTAGTTCAGATTTTTTTTTTCAATACAAGGTTTCTCTGTGTCACTCTGGCTGTCCTGGAACTTGCTCTGTAGACCAGGCTGGCCTGGAAATCACATAGATCTGTCTGCCTCTGCCTCCTGAGTATTGGGATTAAAGGCATGCACCACCACTGCCAGGCTTAGTTCACAGATTCTTAAATTGAGTGTCATAGTATCATTTAGGGTAGCATATCAATGTGGAGGATTGCAAAATATTTGACAACAGTAAAATGTTTCTGAATCTGCAATGAACAAATAAGAGATCTAAATTAAATGAATGATGAACCTGAGGAGTTTCTGGTAGCGTCTTCCTATGTTTCACTGAGTGAACAGTGAAGCCTTTGTTCTGAACACCAAGCATGTGCAATTCGTACTGTGCATGCAGTCATACTATGCAATGTCCAATTTGTATTGTGCATGCAGCCATACCATGCAATGTGAAATTTGTATTGTGCATGCAGTCATACCATGCCATGTCAACAAAGGTTGCCTGAAACACCTCGAGATCTTCGTATGTAATGGATTGTATGAAAAATTTTCTCCTTTTATATAAATACCATGCTTTAATTACAGAAAATAGGGGCTTTAATAGTTTCCTAACATCATTGTTAGAATGTAACTAGTGTGTATTTGAATGTATTGCGATAATATTTTAAAATACTTTTTAAAAAGATTTATTTTTATTTATGTGTTTGTATGTATGCATCTACACATGTTTGGGGGCCTGTGGAGGCTAGAAGATGGGATCATATTCCCTGGAGTTTGGGCTACAGTGCCTGTGAGCTGCTTGATTTGGTCGCTGAGCCATCTCTCCAGCCCTAAACATTTTGATGTTAGAAATAGTGTTTAAATAATTGACGTGAGTTTCATAAGAAACTGTTCAATGATTTGGTTTTTAAATTAGAACCAAACTTCTAACAATTTCTGAAATGATGCTAAACACATTTTTGCCATTTTGTACTACATATTTATGTGAAGCAGAATTTTCCATACTCATGATCATGAAATCAAGATATAGATCAGTTCTGAAAAGCACTGGTGATATTTTATATCTTTCAGTATCAGTTGTTCAGCCAAGTTTTAATGTTTTATGCAAAGCTAATCAAGTGCATTCTTCTTAATAGTATGTAATTCTGCCTTAGTTTTTAATATCTAGTAAATTTATATGAATCTAGAAAATTGTGTTAAAATAAATTTAATTTATTACATTAATGTTTGATTAGTAAACTTCCTATATATACCTACATGATGGTAGATGAAAAAGTACTTGAGAGAAAAAGGTTAGCATGTAGAAAATCCCTAAGAAACACCGCTCTAGTAGATAAATATAACCACTGCACAGTCCTTGGGGATATACTCAGAACTAAGGTGAACAACTTCGTGCAGTTTTTATGGTAGTGTAAGAGCTCTTAGTACAGACCTGCGACACAGCTTGAACCTCTGCATGAATTGGAGGCAGAAGAGTTGTTAAAAACCTTGTGCTGTAATGCTGACAGTGTAAGTCATGAAAAGATTATGGATGGGACAGTGAGGCCTGCACCGAGACATCTGAGGCTGCTCTGCAGCATTAGAATTGCATAGATTAAACAGATCTTTCCCCAGCCTAAAGACAGTTCCTAAATAACTAGAGAAGAATAATACAGACATTAAAGTGTGCATAATATGGAGGCCTAAAATTAAAAGTAGTCCATACAGTAAATTTAAGGCCACTGAAGTGGACTTTGACAAAGGATTCAGAGTTCAGGTTTGTTGCTCACAATGGTGTTGGCTGCATGGCAGAGGAGGATGAGGCATGTTATTTGTGAAGCTGTGAAAGAATCGCTGCTCAGAAAGGACAGGAAGCTTGGGAGTCCACAATTCCACAGTCACTCATAGATACAGAAGTGCCCACCACACACACAACATATCTGGATTTACCTTCCTAGAAGTTAAAACATTCTTAAAACTTTGAGGATTCACTGATATCTTACATGCAAATCCCCAGCTACAGGTTTTGTTCTATTTGATGTCTGTGACTTCTGTCCTAAGGTGAAGTTTTGGCTTTCCAAATGTCTGTGTGTATTTTCATCATCACATCCACTATTCATTAGAAATCTTACAAAGCCAGTATAAAATCAATTAAATATTAATGGCATTTTATTATTTATTAAAATATTCTTTATATACAAAGGGTGAATGAAAATGAGGACATAACTGCTCCTAGGTATGTTTGAGAAGGTTTTAATTGTAGATATGAGGGACAGAACAGTCAGAGGAATCTGAAAGAGTCCAGATAGAACATGGCTGGTAGAACAGACTAGACCATAAAGGAGGAGGGAGGGAGAATGAGAGAGGAAGAGAAGTGAGAGGGAGACAAAAGAAGACCAAGAAGGCAAAGAGAACCAAGAGTAGAGCCAAGAGAATGTGTGGCTGAAATGGCTGGATTCTATGGGGAAGGGAAGCTGGGGAAACAGAAGTGAAGCTCAGGGGTGGGAGAAGATTAGGGTAGAGGCTGGGATGAGAGTGGTGAGAAGAGTCCACTGTAACAGGTACTTGCAATGCTGGGAGATGATGGAGATTCTGGCAGCCAGTGTCCACTTTGATATGTTAGTAGGCACCTCAGTTAGCCATTTGTCCTGGGTTTCCTCAGGACCTAACAGCATGAGATACAGAGATGAATCGCTGGCTAATTTCCCATACTCAGTTTACAACTATCAAGTGTATTTGTGAAGAATTCAGTTTTCTTAAACATTCATTTTGTCAACAACAAAGGTAGATTTTATCTATGGACTTCAATCCTTAAGTTTCTGATTTCAGTGATACCAAGTACAAACACTGAAACAAGCATGAGAGAGGTAATTCAAAGCATTACTTATTGAGGGACACTCACATGAGAAAAAGTATGTGGCACTGAGTTCCAATATTTTATTCACTTGGATATTTGTTCAAATCACAAAACTGCACACACATGTTGGTACAACATAGCTTGACAACACTGTGGAAGACAATGAATCTTGAAGAACAAAACAAAGCCCCAAATGAAACATCCTAGGAGAAATGACAGCAAAAATACATGCAAGCAAAGCACAGATGCTCATAAAATAAAAGAATGATTTAAAGAAACTAACCATCTAGTCTTAGAGAACAAGATTATTTCACTAACAACATGTCAGGGTAAGGAATTCATGTAGGAGAGGATATACCACACAAGAGTGAGTGGAATATAAGCATCTGAAAACATTTCCTTAAGAGAACAATGCCTTCAAATGAACAATAGATACCCAAGTAGGAAATAGTTCTTGGCACTATTGAAGCCACTGGATTTTATTGGACTTAAAGGCAGGTTAATGGTAATTCTGAAATGAATAATAAATCTAAATAAAACTATAAATAAATAAGCAAATAAATAAAAGACAGATGGTCATGACTGCACATAAGAAAAATAGTCCTACCTCACACAGCCTTGAGGCAGGGGGAGGGACTTGGACCTGCCTCTACTGAATGTACCTCCTCATAGGAGGCCTTACCTTCTTGTAGGAGGGAATGGTCGGTGGGTAGGGATGAGGAGGTTGGAAGGGCAGGAAGAGGGAAGAGAAGGATCTTTGATTGGTATGTAAAATGAATAAAAAAATTTCTTAATAAAAAGAAAAGAAAAATAGTCTTTAGGGCTGGAGATGGTTCAGTGGTTAAGTGTACTTTCTACTCTTCTAGAAGATCTGGGTTCAAATCCCAGTACCCACATCGTAGCTCAAAACGGTCTGTAACTCCAGTTCTAGGGGATCTGATATCCTATTCTGATCTCTATGGGGCACCAAGTACTAACATGGTACACAAATATACCTATAGGCAAAACATTCACATACATAAAATAAAATGAATAAATCTTAAAAAAATATGATGAAATAATAGATCAAAAGGACAGTCCAAATTCATCATCTCCTATTTCACAAAATCTCTACATTTTGTATGGAGGAGTCTGAAACCACATACTTTTTATCAATCATTTTGAATGTAAGCATACTAGGTAATATCAAAAGCACAATTTGAACATTATAACAAGGAAGTATAATACAGAATGAGGGAGGCTCTAGCCCACATATTAAATACTCTATTTGCTATTAGTTGGCTGTATTCTTAGATCATCGTCCTTGATCTGTCTGTTCTTGTCTTTTACATTTAAGTCAGATATTTAGAGTATTTCCAAAACCCATTATTCTATTGTGTGCAAAAATATTTGCAGCAAACTCATTTTAAGAAAAAAAAATCTAAAAATCACTTACACAACCTCCTCATTTATGAAGTGAGGTAATTTCTCCAGATATTACATCTACAGAAATGTAAGACAATGAAGAAATCACAAA
Source organism: Peromyscus aztecus (assembly GCA_902168405.1). Classification (NCBI taxonomy): domain Eukaryota; kingdom Metazoa; phylum Chordata; class Mammalia; order Rodentia; family Cricetidae; genus Peromyscus; species Peromyscus aztecus. Next base: position 21,596 of record CABHPQ010170528.1, on the reverse strand, counting down.
TATAAACAGACAAATACGTGAATTTGAGGACCTCCTATTTTATCTGTGGACTATTAATGTAATGTTTCCTATCATTATTATTTATTTTACATCTATATAAAAATCTTTGCACAAAACTAGCATATTAATTGCTGATCACATTTACTCACTTTGTGCTTGATCTTGATTTTCCTACTGGGTTTTAATCTTATATTAATAATTTTGTTGTATGTATATTGTCAGAAACTACATCAGATATGATCTTGAAAAGAAGAAAGTACAACTAAATGCATATATTAAAATTTAATTGTCAAATTAGTACTCAATTCACAAGGACACAAATAATGAGTTACACTTAAACATCCTGATAGTGATGCTGAGTGTGATTAAAAACTATAAAACAGGAGATTATATTCAATTTTAATATAATTTAAATATATTCAAAAGAAGTTCATAATAGTGGTATCAATGTCACTTTATATTGTTAAGTAGAATTTAAAATGTTAGCAGGTAGAGTTACTTTTTGAAGTGTTCATCATTAAGAGTTTAATTTATACATAAATATAACTATCTTTTATAGTAAATTAATATTAATTATGATTAGCATCATGTTTCAATTACAATCATAACAGAAAGAGAATTAACTAAAAAGCAGTCAAGGTTTTTTCAAGTAGTTAGAGCAAACTTAAACTAAAACTTAGTACCTGTTCACAGGGAACTTAGTTAAACACTCATCAGGAACAAAGGTTTGGGGTTTCCAAGAAAGCTCAGTTGGTTAAGTGCTTGCTGCTCAAACATGAATTCAACCCCTAGAACCTGTGTTAAAAGCTGGGTGTGATGGCACATGCTTTAGTTCAAGGGCTGGAAAAGTAAATGAAGACTAGTGGAACCCTTGGGTTCTCCTCCCTACCAGAACGGTCTAATTGTGTACCACGGGCCATTAGAGGTCACTCTCAAACAAACAAATAAAATGCAAAACAACAACAACAAAAAGCTAAGGTAACAAGGTGAACTGTATCTTGACCTCTGGTTTTCACACACACACACACACACACACACACACACACACACACACACGGGGGGGGGGAGGGATCACAAGTAAAATCAAAGGGTTTTGAATGAGATTTGCTGTTTGAAACGAAAGTAAATAAATGAAAAATCAAGAAGGATATTTACAGAAGAAAATTTTGGACACTTGATTTCGAATCTGTTTGGTCTTCACCCCATAAACGATAGGATTAAGCAAAGGTGGGACAAGTAGATAAAGGTTAGACAGGAGAATGTGAATGTAGGATGGAATGTGGAAGCCAAATCGATGTGTAAAGAAAGAGAAGAAGGCCAGGAGATAAAACTCCAAGAAGACACAAATGTGGGCAATGCATGTGTTAAAAGCTTTGAGTCTTGCTTCCTTTTGAGGCAGCTTGAAGACAGTTACAAATATTCTAATGTAGGAGAGTGTGATGAAAATTATGTCCAGTCCAAGTATACTGAAAGCCACGAAGAGACCGTAGATCTTGTTGACACGAATATCTTCTGCTGCCAGCTTTACGATGGCCATGTGCTCACAGTATGAATGGGATACAACTGTGGTCCAGTAGAATTTCAACCTGCATTTGATGAGAATGAGACACGGAGCTACAAAGAGGGCGCCTCTGAGTGTGACTCCTATTCCTATCTGAGTGAGGAGTCTCCGGGTAAAAATCGATGCATGTCTTAGAGGATCACAGATCGCCACATATCGGTCCATTGCCATGGCAAACAAAATGCCTGACTCAATTGACTGGAACGTGTGAATTAGCCACATCTGCAAGAGGCAGGCATCAAAGTATATGTTTGGAAGGTGAAACCAGAATATTCCTAGCATTTTGGGTAAGATGCAAGTACTGAGAGCAATGTCTGTTGCTCCAAGCATTGCTAGGAAGAGGTACATGGGTTCATGGAGGCTTCGCTCAACTTTGATGACAACTAGGAGCAGAGAATTCCCAAAAAGAGCAATGATGTACATGGCACAGAAAGGAATCCCAATCCAGAACTGCACAGACTCCAAGCCAGGAATCCCTGTCAGAGTCAGCATTGAGGGCCTGAAGATGGTGCTATTGAGATGGATCATGCTGCCTTAGGGGCTGCAGGCATATGGCTTCTCAAGTAGACTGGCAGCATGAGCTGGGAATATTTCTTCTGTTTTCAATTCTCACCTACATTCACACAATCAGAGACTGAATGGGATTTCACATGGCAGTTTTCAGATGCAGACTTTTACTGATGAGATCCCTTTATGCACATCCAAGAATGTCTACATATCTTTCCTAGGTGTGAATAATTTATTTCAGAGTTCAGTTTTCTATCATCTCTCTCACTTTCTTCTCTTCCCATGTCTGTCTCATCACAAACATACACAACAGACACACAAACACTCCAAATAGAAGCTTATTAACTGTATTATAGAAAGAAGACATATTTCTGATTACTTATGAAAAATATTCAATTAAAAGTGAGGTTTGGTTTTCTATGATAAATATCTTCTTTGATATTTAAATAATTAAATATTATCGTGGTCCGGGGAGGTCAGCTCCCCAGAACTGCACCAGGTTTGTGAATAGAAGACCTCAAAGTAGGGAGGGCTTTAGGAAACTTTTATCTGAGGGTATTTAGAAATAAGTTTCTATCTATCTGACAGGTAAATAAGGAAACATACACCCTTTCTGATGGTAACTTTCACTTCATCTTAAAAAAATCTCTTTCTCTGAAAATCTCTGTTTCCACACAGCTACATCTCTTAACATTCAGCTATGTATTTATCTACTCTGCTACATTTCTTCACACATTACTGCATCATTCATTCACTCTTTACTCATTCACTCTCATACTCACTCACTCTCTCCTAGATCTCTCTATTCTAAATCTTTGGTTCTAGTTCTCTCTAGTTCCAGTTCTCTTTAGTTCCAATTCTCTCCACACAGCTACATCTATCACTCAGCACATACACACACACACACACACACACACACACACACACACACACACACACATTCTCACCTTTGCCCAGCTCTTTTCACGGTTCCTTCACATTGCACCTCTCACAGTCAAACTCTGAACAATGTATGTTACGTTTTCAGGGTCCGACCCATTCACATAACACATGATAAGTCACACAGTTTTTCTCGGGCTGGGAAGGTTGTGCTGACTGGCCAGTGAATAATGCTTCTCTATACATGTAGCTCTAAGTTGGTGAGAGTTCCCAGACAGGAAGTAAACAGTTGGCTGAACCTAGAGCCTGTAACATTATACTAAGGCTGGGACTACGTGCAAAACGTCAATTATTACAGAGGGTTATGTCTATCAAAGTTGCTTCAAGCCTTACCTTGATTTAGTAATATTGGAATCTTTGTGTATTTTCTTCAGGGGCAGCTTAGTCTATTTTGAATTTGTTCTGAAATCTAAAATTAACTGTCTTTGAGACTAAGAATATTGTTACTTTCCTGTGTCAGTAAAGACAAATATTCTGGTATTATATCTGTTCATCAGAATTACACAGCTTAAACAGAAATCATCTTTCTGGCTATCCACAGTTATATGTGTGCCCAAAGATAGAAAACACAACTAATGGGCTGAGGAAAGAACCCCACAGCTGTTCTTTTTAGGGAGGTAAGTGGTGGCACATGAGAAAGTTACAGACAGAAAACAATTGGTTTCCACAGCCAGTGACCCCACAGACTTTGCCAAGTGGGGCTCACCTACAGAGAATTATTCATCTGGTAAGTCGACCTGCTGAACACTAGTTGTCAACTACTGTATATTCCCATGGCCTCTGGTAAAGCCATTACTACCAGCAGCTCTCAGCAAAATATCTTCTTTGTTATGTCCTTGTCAAGAAGCATTTACCCATTTAATAAAGATGTCATAAAAAGGGCAATGATACACACACACACACACACACACACACACACACACACACACATATATATATATATATACTGTTTCAGTAAGTGCTGAATGAATAATAAATCATGAAGAAGTTTACTATATCTTAATATTTCATGGCATGGATATTTTCTTGTTTCACCATGCCCCTCTCTTAAAGTCCTCTTTCCCTCTACCCTGGTCTTTTCTACTTTAGTGTATATATATATATATATATATATATATATATATATAATATATATATACTTTATATACTTTATATACTATTATATACTTTATATACTATATATACTTTTATATACTTTAGTATATATATGCTGAATAATATATGCTTATGTGAATAAAATATCCATTTTCATATGTTTCCTATTAATGTGATTATTATTTTTAGCCTGAAATCTAATATTCTTTGTTTCAATATAGTGAGGTAAATTGTCTTCAAATTCTAATCTAACTCAACTTGGAAAAGTACATAGGGTAATATTTCCTTGGATGAAATGATATCTGCATGGAGGAAAGGGAAGGGAGAAGTACTGTAATTAAAACTCAATCTCAAAAATAAACAAAAAGGCTATTAGATAAGGAAAATGTTAATATTACTGGTGTCATTACTTCAGTCATTCTTACATACTTCTAGTCTTTGGGGGAATTTACCTTTTAATTACACATGATATTCAAAATAAAACATATATTTATACGTTCCTGTATTTCTTTTGTATTTTACCCAACATAATTGTTTCTTGTTTAACTCCCATATCAAACATCTTCTCTATGAATTCTCCTAGTTTTTAAGTAGAAGTTAAATTATTATTATTATGTTTTCTTTCGAGACAGGGTTTCTCCTTGTAGTTTTGGTGCCTGTCCTGAATCTCGCTCTGTAGACCAGGCTGGCCTCGAACTCACAGAGATCTGCCTGGCTCTGCCTCCCAAGTGCTGGAATTAAAGGCATGTGCCACCACCGCCCAGCTGAAGTTAAATTATCAAGAAGTTAGTATTTTTCTGTTTTCTCATTGAGGAAGTATTTAATGATTGCAATCTATTAGAAACTAGTAAGTCAAAAGTTTACTTTTCCATCAATTGGTTAAATTTCAAAATAATATAATTTTTATGCAGCTGTGCTGTATTGCCAGTTGTGCACATGCAGGGAGGACTGGAGGATTAAGAAAAGGAAACAACGAAGCTCGAAAATGCTAAAAATCTTAGTTTCTTGATGTGTAAGCTTCATGGGTTTTTATTACCACTTGCTGCTCTTACGATGACCAAAAGTAACTTACATACCTGTGTCCATGAAAGAATATCTACTAGATCAAGAGAAAATCAGCATTTTATTTTAACACTCTTCATATCTAGGTCAAATGCATTAAAAACCTTTACTTCCTTTAGATAATGTGTGCTCTGAACTGAAATATAATTAGAAGTCACCTCATATGTACAGGTACAATTCCCATAGTCTCTTCACACATTACCTGAGTGTTTCTTTTGGAAGTTCAGAGGCACCCACGGGAACACAATCATGTTTAATTTTCTAACTTCTTTGTTTGAGGTCACATAGTAACACCAGTGTAGCTTTTCAGAGGCAACTAAAGAACAAGATACATGGTCAGCATAAAAAAAGGGGGGAGGTATGGTACAATTCTCAATGAATGGATGAGTGACCAAATAATCTTACAAGCCCAAAATGTTAACCAATTTCTGTCTTAGTACTTATACAGGACCTGAACATATGAAGTATTACAATGGTCCACAAGTATTCCCCTCTTAATCCAAGTGACTCCAGTAATGCTCGTATAGGTTTTGAATAGTAAACATCTATCTCAACACTTGAGTTGACAGAGATAGTTCTAGGAATGACATTAAAAAAAAAAAAAAAACAAAGAAAGTACTTATTTGTGGTTTAAATGACTTCTAAGAGTTAATACATCAACACCAAGGAGATGTCGGATCCAGTTCTAATACTGTATCTAATAATGTATCAATACATTCAGGAAATCTCAATTTAACTTCATAAAACAGAGTGACTTCAACAACAGCTGTGTAAATACCACTGAGGTATATCGCCAAGCCCTTTCACTTTTACAAAAATTACTACCCACCACTTTTAGAAATCATTTCTGGTAGTTGTTGGCTTTGACTAACAGATGTTAGGCAACCTCAAATACTTGTAATCAATGATCTTTTCCATATGAGCTGGCTCATGTCATAGAGATATTTTTCACTGCATAAATACCAAACTGTTTTCACAACAGCTTTTCCCTGAACCATAATTCTTATATTTTTTTCAACATGTATTTCAAGGTATGTTAGTTGTGATATTCTGATGCATAAAAGAGTGGGGAATATAGTCTTTATTTTCTACAAAGGAAAAGGGTTTAATATATAAATGGTTAATTCTAATTTCTGAAGAAATATTTCCCACAAAATAATTGTTACTATTACCTTTTTAAAAGTAATCAATTATGAAGATGAATCTCTGCAGCTATTACAATCTTTACTAAAGGCAAAGATCCAATGAACAGGTAATTAAAACACACACACACACACACACACACACACACACACACATACACATATATTTCTGTATTTATGATTGCCAAAGGACTCTCATCAATCTGTACATTCAGAGGTTTGTATTTATCTCTGTGTAATTTGAGAGGTAAATACACATCTTATTTTCCATTCTTTGGGTCTTGTTTTCCTATATAGCAACAATAAGCTTCTTGATTTTGAAACTCTTTGTGACTGTAACTTTCCACAGACATCACATGACTATGGATGACTCATGTGCAGAGGACAGGAATGTAACAGAAGATGTAAAGGTGCTCAGTTTCATTGTTGAAGGAAGGAGTGGCTGAGTTCTACAGAGTTTTCCATTCTCATTAAATGTAAATACATTTATTTTTAAAAGTCTCAATCATACATTTTCTCAGTTGATATCATTAATTATGATTAGTGAGAAAAATAAATGTATTTACATTTAATGAGGAGGTGGGAGTGGGGGTGGATTAGGGGTGAGGGCTTTAGGAGGAGGGAAGACGGGGGAATCTGTGGCTGATATGTGAAATTAAGTTAATTATAAAATAAAAATATTAAAAAAAGAAAATAGAATGAGAAAAATAAAAGTGAAATTAGACTGTGCTCAGTGCATGAATTGGCTGTTTGAAACCTGGGGCTTAGTAGAGACGCTTGGCAGAGATGCTTGGCTCAGCCTGGGAGGAGGGGACTAGACCTGCCTGGACTGAGTCCACCAGGTTGATCTCAATCCTCAGGGGAGTCTTTGCCCTGGAGGAGATGGAAATGGGGGGTGGGCTGTGGGAAGGGGGGTGGAAGGGGGGAGAATGGGGGAATCCATGGCTGATATGTAAAGTTGAATTATATTGTAAAATAAAGTAAAATAAATAAAAAAATGAGAAGAAAAGAAAAAAATGTAAAAAAAGAAAGTTTTATTCATTTTACATACCAACCACAGATCCCCCTCTCTTCCCTCCTCCCACCCCCTAGGCTTTTCCCCCAAACCCACCCCCCATTCTCTCCTCCGACAAGGTAAGGTCTCCCATGGTTGAGATTTTGTGCGGAGTAAGACCACTGTAGTTGGAAAGGAGGAAAAACTTTACAAATAAAGAATGAACGAAATCACAGAAGTCAAAGACTAGCTTTTGTGGTGGTATTGTGTTCCCAAAATATTGTGCACCCTAATAAACTTATCTGGGGTCAGAGAACAGAACAACTACTATATACAGAGGCTAGAAAATGGTGGCATTCATGCCTTTAATCCTAGCATTCCAGAGGCAGAAATCTGTCTTGATCTCTGTGAGTTCAAGGCCACATTGGAAACAGCCAGGCATGGTGACACACGCCTTTAATCCCAGGAAGTGAGGGCAGAAAGCAGAAAGGTATATAAGGCATGAAAACCAGGCTGGTTAAGCTTTCAGGCTTTCGAGAAGCAGTTCAGCTGAGATCCATTTGGATAAGGACTCAGAGGCTGAGAGGCTGAGAAAACAGGATCAGCTGAGGAATTGACAAGGTGAGGTGGTTGTGACTTGTTCTCCTTTTCTAATCTTCCAGCATTCACCCCAATAACTGACCTCAGGTTTGATTTTATTAATAAGACTTTTTAAGATTCATGCTACAAGCTTTCCTCCATTTTAATAAACTACTGCATTTCTTAAAGAGACAAAGTGTCAAATATGAAGTGTGATTTCTTTATTTTTAAAAATATTTTTATTAATTCTTTGAGAATCTTATATATTGTATTTTGGTTGTATTTATTCATCTCCTTCATTCTTTCTCAGGTAGATACACCACTGCAATTCCATACCCATTCAATTTTGTGTCTTCATTTCTTTTCGTTTCTTATATCCCATATAATCCCTTTGGGTCTGACCATTACTCTTAGGTGAGTGCTCATCTATGGGGCCACAACCGTAAGGAAAACCAACTCTCTCTCTTTTGACAGCTATCAATTACTACTATAGTGACATCTTAAGACTCAAATTCTTTTTTTTGTTTGTTTGTTTGTTTTTTCGAGACAGGGTTTCTCTGTGTAGCTTTTGGCCTTTCCTGGAACTCACTTGGTAGTCCAGGCTGGCCTCGAACTCACAGAGATCCACCTGCCTCTGCCTCCCAAGTGCTGGGATTAAAGGCGTGCGCCACCAACGCCCGGCAAGACTCAAATTCTTGCATCAATTTCCACTAGTGTATAGGGTCACCTGACCTTTGTCACAAAGTGAGGGCTTTTCATTATATTATGGCTATTGGATCCTAAAGCAGTAAAAACACCCTGATGGACCAGATCTGACTTCGTACTTGCCAAGATTCTGAGGTATTTGCCAAAGGACAAGACAATAGAACATTCTGTGTAATATTAAAGACTGGCCAAGAATCTCATATTATAAAATAGTTACTATGTTATATATCAGATAACAAAATCTATCATCCATATCTTCCCTTGTTTCTCATTCATCAGTCTCTGGTGATGATAACCATTCTACAATCTTCTAAATAAAAGTGATAACACAGAACAGATGTTTTTCTTTTTCTAACTTATTCCACTTAGCATAACAGACTCTCTTTCACCAATATCAGGATTTCAGACTCTCTTTCATACATGCTTTCCCCAATACTAGGATTTCCAAATCTTTTAGTGTTGAGCAATGTTCCATTTCAAGTACACCACAATTTTCATCATCCATGAAAATGCTAATGTACAGTAGTTTCTAGACCTTTACTTCTGTGAATGGTGTTCCCATAAACATTTAAGTACAGGTATCTTTTTGAGATTTAGTACTTGTTTTCTTTAAGATATAAATGTTTGGTACTGAAGAAGTAGCTCATTCAGTAAAATGATATTCTTGCAAGCATGAAAACCTGAGTTTGATCTCACATAAATAAAATAATGGAATAGTGATATGATTTTTAATTCCACAGCTGAGTAGTGGAGACAAGCAGATACCCAGGAATTTCTCTGTGGCCTACTTTGTGATTTCTGAGACACTGATAGACTCTATCCTCTCTCTCTCTCTCTCTCTCTCTCTCTCTCTCTCTCTCTCTCTCTCTCTCAAACACTCACAGATAAACACCAAATGTATAAATGCATGCATATGCATATGCCGTAGTATAAGTATAGTGCTCAGAGGACAACTTTAGAGAATCAGTTCTCTCCTTACATCCTGTGGGTCCGAGTGACAGAACTCAGAACTCAGGTTATCATGCTTGACAGAAAGCACCTTTATCTACTGAGGCATCTTGTTGGTCCATTAGAAGCGTTTTCAATTATCCCACCATTTCAATCATTTAAGTATTTTCCCATGAAACTTCATTTGTGTGTTGAAGTCCAAAAATTATTTGTACTAATTTTTGTAAGTCAAAGACTCTCTTTTTATGTTATATTTTTGTAGTTGTTATCAGATATTTTATTGACAGGAACTTTATAACATGTTTTCAAATCACAACTATAAGAATGCAACACCATTTTTAAAAAATGTTTCTTCAATAGACATGATAAAGTAGATGGGAGAAAGATGGCAGGGCCTTAGCCCTACACAAAGAATGACAGGCAACTAAGGAATACTGAGAGCAGGAGAAATCATCTTCCCCAGGGAATAGCACACCAATCTGTTATCCAGTACCAAATGGTCAGCCTTGAAAACATGCATGCAAGTAGCATTATACAGATTTAAGAATATATATGAATATGTATATATACATATGCATGTAACAACAACTAATGAAAAAGGCCATGAACTTGAAAGAGAACATGAAGAGGTTCACGGAAAGTCTTGGAGGGAAGAGAATAGAAAATAATGTAATTATATTATCACCTCAAAAATATAAGAATTAATAAAATACAAAGGAAATCCAGAAAAGAAATATGCAAATATCCAGAAAATCTATCCAGATTTTCTTGTGAGATAAGTTATTAAACTGTAAGTTTGACCTTTTGTAAGAGATTGATGGTTCCTCTTCTGGTGGTGGATCTAACTTTAGTATTTAAACCTTTATTACTGCAAATAGAGCCACCACCATAGAAGTAATTATAGTAGTCTAAATAATTTGTTTATTAAATGTTGATTTTATGCTAGGAACAGGTGGTTAATCTTCACTGTCAACTTGACTAGATTAAGAATAACCTAGATTAAGAGGCACCCTTGTGGGCGTTTCTTTTAGAGCATCCTCAGTGTGGTTCACCTGAGATGAGAAGACTCACTGTGAATGTGACAGCAATAGCCCATGAGTTAAGGTCCAAGACTATAAAGACAGTGGAATATGCTATTCCTTTTCTTTGTTTCCTGAACTACCCAGATCCAAGTAAGTTTTGGCACCCAGGCACCAGAACTGGACTGTACCCTTAACCTGTGAGCCAAAATGAGTCCCTCCACCCTTATGTTGCTTCATGTCTGGTTTTGGCCACAACAAGAAGAAAAGTGATTAATCTATTGTACCTCTGAATAACCAGGTAATAAATTTTACTTCAAGCATACCTGAGGAGTTAATCATTAACATCAATGTTATAAATAAGTTAAAAAATACAAGTTGAGTAATTTGGCTTTAGATAAACTATTTGTCAGTTATTATATTCTATTGTTTTGCAATAAAGCCACAATTTCATTTTCTAAGTATTGATGTGTTGCTGCTATGCAATAACAATTTTATATTATATATTGATATAAGTGTATATTTTCAAGTTTCTTACTAACTTAAAATATTATTTAGTATACCATTATTTTCTCATACAATATTATGATACAATAAATTCCACAGCAGGAAGTGATTTTTTTAATACTAGACTCTAAATTTAAATATGAAGATTTTTTTTGTTTGTAGTATTATTTTTTTAAATTGGTCTTTGAATTGAAAGTTCAATTAATGCTTTTGAGTTTAAAACACATGTTGATCACTTGTTTAATACAGACTCGAGCATATGTTCCTGTGACATTCAATTGGAGAGAACCAGTGAACCATCCACATATTATTGAATACATTATAATTGTTGATTGATTTGTGAAAGGCAGGGACTTAAGTTAGGTTGTGGATGTGAATATAAATCGTCTAGGATCTGGAGTTACAGACAGTTTGTAAATACTATATGGATGCTAGGAACTGAAACTGAGGACTATGGAAGAACCGTAGGCATTCTTAACTGCTGAGTCATCTCTCCAATCCCTTTATGTAGCTCATTGCTGGATAGCCAAGCACTTGCTGCATATTCCAAATTGGTCCTAAACTTGTGATCCTCCTGTTCTACCCCTTAAATGTTGGGATTCTGGTGTGATACACAATTCTCATATATGTAGGATATCAACAGGATGCTACTGATGATATCAGAATATACTGTCCAGATTTCTTTTCAAGGAAAGACTTCCTGCACAGTCTTGGCAGTGGGATCTGTTGTGGGAATTCATTCTGCCAATAGCTTTGGGGTACAAGCATTGGGGCATGGCTTCTTGTCTCAGTAGGTGACTGCTTAAGAGGGGAGATAGAGTGGGTCACAATCTCTCTTAGGATGAGGAGACCCAGTCAGGCTGTGGAAAGCAGCTTGCAATTGGTCCCCAACTGCCTTGAGGAGAACAGAAGCTGGATCAGCAGCAGATCAGCAGCATGTCTACCTTGCTTTGTATTAGTGAGTCTGTTTCCCCATCACACCCTTAATAGATCTATGCACACACACACACACACACACACACACACACCCCTCTGTGGGCTCTCGTATCAGGGATCAGCATCATCCAGTCTCTACCTCTTCATCCGTACTGGATGCTACTAAGCTGCAGAAAGCCATTGTGCTCTCAATATTATGTACTTCTGATGCCAGAAGATCTCATCTGCTGACTAATTGAGGAGGAGTTTTAAAGGCCTGGCCATTCAACCTATGCCTCTGTAATATTTCTTCTTATCAATTCTACACATTTTTCATTTTACTAGATATTTTTCCTATAATAAGCTTCTTGCTGCAAACAGTGCCACTACCACTTGTTTTTGAAGAACTCAACCTGTAACAGGAAAACATTACAATGGTTGAATAGCCATAAGTGAAAGTGTAAGCTTGGTTGATTAACAATAACACAAATATCTGGATAGGGTATTATTACCTGGGGACTCTTACTTCAACAAAACCATTCCCTTGTTCTCTAGTTTACACATATATCCTCTTTTAGGTGGAAGACTGAGATTTCTTAAAGACAGTAGAAAATATATATTTCCCAAAACTTGGTTGCAGTCTAGATTCCTAACCAGTGTGTTTAGGTTTCCATATGTTAATAGAGTTAAATTACCATTTTGTCAACAGGCTGAAGTGAAAGCTAGAATACAAACAAAAGACATGGAGACTGATGATAAAGATACCATAATCCCAAAGTTCAGAGTACACAAAAGGGAGGGAGCATGGAAGGAGACAGACAGAGAAAGAAAGGGAAAAGCAACAAAGAAGGAGGGGCAATGAGCAACCTAAATTACAACTGATCCCGGAGGAGACGCGTTGGAAATAAATGCTCCTACTAGCCAGGCTTTTGTGCATGTCTGAAAAAATGTGTTATGACCAAAGTCTTCTCAAAGCTGAATATCTGAAGCTCCTGACAATGTCATTGAAGAACAGACAAGGTCAAGATCTCAGGTTAGTGAGGCTATGTAATGAATTTTCTCTTTGAGGTCTTACAGGCACCAGGGCAGGGCAAAACGGGAAACAGGCATCTGACTCTTCAATAAGAGAAAAACAATGGTATTGTCAGCCAAGAACCTATGGGTGATGATCATGGATCCTAAAGCCTCTCCTACACCTCTGCAGCCTAGCTTCTTTAGGAGTAACTTATGCCAATGTACATATAAAGAAGAAGACATCAAGTTAGGGCAAGGAGCTTTTGGTCAGGGCATAGGGGAAGTTACTGAGGATAATGAGGAATGTATATTTCATTAGGTACATATATTAAATTCTCAATTATTATTATTATTATTAATAGTAATGCTAATAATAGTAATACCAATACCAAAAACAATACTAAAGGTAAATGCAAACCAGAGTGTGAGAACAAACCAGAAGGTCAATGAGATGAATTGTGTGTTTCTCTTTCCTTTTGCCTTCCTGTATAAACTTTTGATTTTTCTGACCTCCATTTTTCTAAACCTGTGATTTTCTTCTCTGAAATTATCTGTCTCTACTTTTCTCACATTGTGAAAAAGGTTGCTTTCCCCTGCTTCTCCCAGGCCCAGGATCAGTGTCATCTTCAGAAATGTCAGAATTTCTCACTTACCACTCCTCAACTTTATCTCTCCTTGCCCAGGATAACATCTGCCACTCAACTAAGTCCAGTGTAGTATGTTTGCTTAAAGAAAAACTTCCCTGTATTATCTTATTCTTTTTCCTATGGGTTTCATAAGAAAATATGATCACTTGACAAATCTCAGAGTGAATAGTACAGATATGTGTCAACTGCAATTTTTGTAATAATGAAAGCTTCAAAGTGAGGAAGGCATTCTCTTAATTTATTCTTATACTTAGTGTTAAAAGCAAGATGAAGACAGAAATCATTAGCACCTTTTTATAAATGACAGCTGCAAATCTTAAGAAGCTCCCCATGTTTCAGTACTGTTAGAAAACAACAGTAGTGTAATGGCAACCAAATCTTGAAGAGTGAAGCCCTGTGATCCTGGAGACACATTTTCAATATGAAAGTGGGTCATGTGAGTAATGTCTAAAAGTACACTAAAATATAGCTTATACGGCATGTGAGATGAATAGTCCACACCAAACATAAAAGAATATGGCCATATTTTCTCTGGATGATGCTAGAAGATGACTGCTTATATCCAATGGTACCTTAGAAGTCTGAGTCCCAAACCTTTTTTGGTATAATTAAATCACATCTGACTTCAGAGCCTTTAAATCATTATCAATATGCATGTATGGATTTCAAATGATAAAAAATCCATGTGAGTGTGTCTAATCAATTTTTATTTTTGTTTCTCTAAATAGGTGATATGTCACAGTCATATATCTGGTATTACCAAATAGTGCTTTCAAGCAATTATCATAGTCTCTTTTTATTGCATATATATTATGAAATTATGAAACATGAATATATATAATGAAATATATATTATTAAATATATAATGAAATTCTGAATTTTTGAGAGTTTACCATGAGCTAGAGCATTACACTGCTCAAAAAGAAAGGTTTATTAGTTTTGGAGACACATACATAAAGGTCAGTTTTATGTCATTTTAAAGCCTCTTCCAATCTCTATAATATTATCAATTGGATAATCCTTATAGATACAATAAATACTTCAATTCCTATATTTAACTGTTTTTTTTAGGTATTTGTTTATATGCTTATACTATTTTTGACTGAGATATCCATAGTTGATTTTCAAACAATGATTAGGTGCTTTCTGACTTTCTAGGTCTCAATTGTTCTGGGAAATTTTTAGGTCAATTCTCAATACCCACAGGCAAGATAAAGAATGTCATGAAAAATACTGTAAGCACCAACCTTGTCAGAACACTACTCAGTTATTGTGTTTGCTTCCTTCATTTTGTTTGGAGTATAGGATTAACAAAGACTTCATATAAGATGTACTCTTCATATATAGCTTATCTCTAGCATACACTCCAGCAGTCTTATAGTGAACTCTGAACAGTGTACAGAGTTGTTCTTTACATACTGTTTTCTCATACCTAGAAGGCTCCCAGGAATGATTGAATTACTACTGTTGTTGGAAAGCAGGACCTTGAACATCCACATAGCTGGTAACATCTTCAAAGAGAAAACCCCAAAGAACTGATTTTTATCAAATAATGTGGAAATTTTCCTCTGCAATGTCTGCAATTTGGCTCAATGTCTCCACCTGCCCATTTCTGCTCACTGGCTTCCCAGGTCTGGAGAAATTTCATCACCTGATCTCTCTCCCAATGCTGGTGGCCTATATCTCCATACTGATTGGCAATGCCACCCTTCTTTTTCTCATTAAAGATGACCACAACCTCCATGAGCCCATGTACTATTTCTTATGTATGCTGGCAGCTACAGACCTTGGAGTAACATTGACCACAATGCCCACAGTGTTGGGTGTACTATGGTTTAATCACAGGGAGATTGGTCATGGAGCCTGCTTCTCTCAGGCCTACTTTATCCACACTCTCTCTATTGTGGAGTCAGGGGTCTTGCTTGCTATGGCTTATGACCGTTTTGTTGCCATTCGCAACCCACTAAGATATACCACCATCCTTACAGATACTAGGGTAATACAGATTGGCATAGGTGTATTGACAAGGGCTGGTCTATCAATCATGCCAATAATCATTCGCCTCCATTGGTTTCCCTATTGTCGATCCCATATACTCTCTCATGCTTTCTGTCTACACCAAGATGTCATCAAGCTAGCCTGTGCCGACATCACATTCAATCGTCTCTATCCAGTTGTGGTGGTATTTGGTATGGGACTTTTGGATTTTCTGATTATTTGTTTCTCCTACATTTTGATTCTTAAGACTGTCATGGGCATTGCCTCTACAGACGAGCGGGCTAAGGCCCTCAACACGTGTGTCTCCCATATCTGTTGCATCCTGGTCTTCTATGTGACTGTGGTTGGCCTGACATTTATTCACAGGTTTGGAAAGAATATTCCTCATGTGGTCCACATCACAATGAGCTATATCTGCTTTCTTTTCCCCCCTTTTATGAACCCTGTCATCTTCAGCATTAAGACCAAGCAGATTCAGAGTGGTTTGTTTCGCTTATTCTCCCTGCCTTATTCTAGAACACGACTCTGATTATTTTCTGAGAACAACTACTGAAATTTGAACAAGCTGACAACACTTCATGCAGGAGAAACAAAGAAAAATATTCAATAGAAATCTACTTGATTGTTGTTTATTACTGATTTGATGTGACATAATATATTCACAATACTAAGCACTATGTAAAGATCTCACTTTGGTCTTAAGTGTTGTACTATGGTAACCCATTTGGTTTGGCCAGCTTATGGTACCTGACATGTACATTCATATATAGTCTTTGAAACTACAGTATACAAATATTTGGATCAAAACCATAATCTTCAGTATGGGCTTCTCATATTGGCCTTCATGTACCTAGGGCTAAGGTTTTTTAGTATTTTTGTTCAAATGGAACTGGTTGCTGTTTCTAGAAACTTGCACTGAATGAAATGAGCTATACATAGTTCTAAATTCACAGTGGTTACTCTAGGAAAAGCATGTGCATGAAAGTCTGCCCAATTAATATTTTGATAAACCAACATTTATAAAATAATAAAACCAACAATAGAAATTTAAGACAGAAATATAGTTCTAATACAGATAACCATTATCTCTTTAAGTTTAGTTCTAGACACTGCTGAGTTAAAGTGGGGCATTTTTACTTAGTAAAGAGGTATAAAAAGTCTTTTGTGGAGAACATCACATACAATACTAGATAAAAGATCTTAGTACACAGAGTTTCAACCTTGAGATGGCTGATCACTTTCTAGGATGGAGAGGAAGGGAGAGGGTAGAATCAATGCTTGTAACTGAAAGATAAATGCTCTTTTCTGACTCCAAATTCCTTTTAAAGTTGATTTTGATCTCTCTTTAAGCATAAGCAAAGGGTGGTTGTGATTCTATGGCATCTTGAAGGACAAATACTTGCTCAGTTTTATTCATAGCTACCCTAGTCACAATATCCGGGTTTAAAAAAAAAACCTGAACATTCTACAATAGATGAAATCATAGTGAAAATGTGGTACATACACATAGTGGTGAATACTATTCAGCTGTAAATAAAATGAAATCATGGAAATGGAAGGTAAATGAATGGACCTTGGAAAGATTATAGTTAGTGAGCTAACACATACCCAGAAAGATAAACAACACATATTCTCTCCTCTGTGATTGCTAGCTTGAAATCCTCTGATACAAGTGTAGTTACCACCCACCATCAAAGAAGCTTGTACTTTACAGCAAATGAAGACCATCATAGAAAACCACAACTGGACACAATGAAGACATTAAGAGTTTATAGAGAGCTCAGCCCCAGTGGATATATCTACATCACAGCTTGCACATTTATGGCTAGAGAACACCAGAAATACCAGAAATTTTTGTGAAAATCTCCCATAGAAATAGCTGTATAAACAAGATAGAAGCAATAGATATGTAAATGGACATATTATCTGTGGTGATATTTTATTTGTGCTTTAATAAATAAAGTTTGCCTGGAGATCAGAGGAAATAACAAGCCATTTTATGTAAACAAAGAAGTCAGGCAGCAGTAGTACACACCCTTAATCCTATAATTTAGCAGTCAGGATCTCTGTGTGTTCAAGGCCACACTAGGAAACAGAGCCAAATGTGGTGACACATGCCTTTAATCTCAGTACCAACCAGAGAGGCTTGGAGGTCTGTACAGACAGACAGAAAGTGACAGAGTTGTGTAGGAAGAGGAAGTGAGGTAGCCGGGAGGGAGCCAATGAAAGGGCAGAACAGCAAGGCAACAAAGGCGTGGGTAGACAGGAAGTAACTCACATTTGGAAGCTGCCAAGTTGGTGAGGTAAGGTTAGATGTGGCTTTCCCTATTTCCCTGGTTTTTCTTTAAGGCTTTCACCCCTATATTTGGCTCCATGTTTTTTATTTAATAAGACCATTTAGAAATTTGTCTACAATTAACATGGAAGGAAAATTTTTGCAGGATCACATACTATGGTGATATTTTATTTGTGCTGAAATGTGATTTTATTTATATGTCGATAAATAAAGTTGCCTGGGGGTCAGATCTAATAGCAAGCCATTTAGCAGAAGTCTGGCAGTGGTAGCACATGCCCTTAATCCCAATCACATGACAGGCAGATCTCTGTGTGTTCAAGGATATAGCCATCATGGAGACACACGCCTTTAATAATCTCAATACCAACCATAGACCTGCAGGTCTGTATAGACAGGCAGTGACGAGGAGGTCATGTGGCTGGGTTTACAACCAATGAGAAGGCAGAACAGAAAGTCAATAAAAAGACAGACATACAGGAAGTAGGTCTCTTTCTCAGGGGAAGGATGGCAGCGGCATCGGGTGGTAAGAAGGTGGTCTCAGCTTTTGGCTACTGCTCTCTGATCTCTGGGCTTTTAACTCTGCATTTGGCTCTGTGTTTCTTATTTAATAAAAACATTCAGAATTACATCTACAACATACCTAGACAAAGAACTACAGGCAATTAACAACTTCTGGTAGAAGGAGAATTAGCCTTTCTTAGGGTTGAACTTCATTGTTGTTTGCCCAATGCATATTGGTCAGCCTTGAAACCATATAGATACAAACAACAAAAAAGGACTCAACAGGACTAAAACAATTTTCAAATATATATAAATTATAGCATGTATTTGTGTGTCCCTGAATATGCACATACGCCCAACAAACATAGACAAAGAAAGAGAGACAATCAACTAGAGAGTGAGGGGCATGGGACGAGGTTGAGGGAAGGTAACTGGGAGGTTCTAGAGGCAGGAAAGGAAGGAAGTTCTGTAATTATATTTCAATAAAAACATATAAAGGAACCTGTACCTGTGATTCGAAATAATTTTTTTTTAAAAAAAATTACCAAACATACTCTTATTAGCAACATAAAGTACTAGCATCATGGCCTCCAAAAAGCCAGCTCATGCACCAGGGATAGATCTTGATCCTATTGTCAGGGGTCCTTTAAATAGACCTAGCTACACAACTGTCTCCAGTATGCAGAAGGCCTAGTCCAGTCTCATGCAGGCTTTACAGCTGTTGGTCTAAAGTTCATGAGTTCCCACTATTTTGGTTTGGTTGTCTCTGTACATTTCCCCATTATGATCTTGATACCCCTTGCTCATAGAATTCCTCTTCCCTCTTTTCGATTGGACTCCTGAAGCTCAGACTGGTTCTTGGCTGTGGATCTCTGCATCTGCTTCCATCAGTTACTGGATGAAGGCAGGGGAGGGGCTTGGTATGGCTCAACTGAATGTACCAGGCTTTGCTGACTCCCCTTGGGAGGCCTTACCTTTTCAGAGGAGGGAATGGGGGGTGGGTTGGGGGGGAAGGCTTCGGGGAACAAGAGGAGGGATGAGAGGATTATCTGTGGTTGGTATGTAAAATGAATAAAAAATTTCTTAATAAAGAAAGAAAGAATTAAGAAAAAGTACTAGCATCATACCATAACATTGAGTGCTGAGTCATTCAATTCTCTTTGTATCTCTGCACCCTATCTCTGGACTCTGTCATCCTGGCCATGTCACAAAATGGTAATAATTTTGCAGAACTTCTGGAATTTATGAATAACTTAGAGAAGAAATCCAAACAATAGTAACTGTGATGACTAGTTTTATGCCATCCTTTCACAAGCTAGAGTTATCTGAAAGGAGGTACTTCAATTGAGGAAATGTTTCCATAGTATCTGGCTGTAAGGCCTTTTCTTAGTGTTTGATGGGGAAGCGCCCAGCTCATTGTGAGTGGTGCCATCCCTGACATGGTGATCCTGGGTTCTATAATAAAACAGGCTGAGGAAACCATGAGGGGAAAGCCAATAAGCACCATCCCTCAGTGGCTTCTGCATCAGCTCCTGCTTCAAGGTTCCTGCCCTATTTAAGCTCCTGTCCTAACTTCTTTCAATGATGAACAGTGATGTGGAAGTGTAAGCGAATAAACTCTTTCCTCCCAAGTTGATTTGGTTATGGTGTCATTCTATCCCATAACACTAAATAAGACACCAACCAACAAACCAACCAAGTGATAAAAACAAATATCATATGTGATCAGTCTGTTAATGAATTACTTCCTTGTTTTATGTTTGCTTATATAACTTGGCTATATGTTTGTATTTTTGTGTAAAAGTTGTATTTTTCCTTTTATTCTAGTTTATTCTTTATACAGGGCAAGCTAACATGGCTCTAATTACCATATTACAAGATTTTCCAGATAAGATTATATTTAATAAAAGTACCATTTTGAGTAAATTGATGGTTGAAATTTGAAGAGGCCTGGATATCTGTGTGCATTCTTGGTTATTCTAACTTTGTCTCTTTTATTTTATTTTAAATGTTTTCTAAGGTATGGACAATCTAAATTGTAGCATCATCAATAACATAAAAATTATCCTGGCTGAGATAAACCTCAGTAAGGCAAGTGCTTTTCCAGCATGTGTACACTCTCAGTTCAATCCTCATCATCTCATAAAACTTGACATGGTACTGCACATCTGCAATCCCACCACTGGAGACGTGAAAGCAGGAGGACCAGGAGTTCAAGATCATCCTCATCTACACAGCAAGTTTGAGGCACACCTGGAATACATGGAAAGCTATCGCCCCAAAAAATCCTCTTCCCTCAGGAAAAACTTTAATTA
Source organism: Peromyscus aztecus (assembly GCA_902168405.1). NCBI lineage: Eukaryota > Metazoa > Chordata > Mammalia > Rodentia > Cricetidae > Peromyscus > Peromyscus aztecus. Next base: position 851 of record CABHPQ010170528.1, on the reverse strand, counting down.
TACTGGAAGGTACTGGGTAAATTTCCAAAGGATGGAAGTAACCACTGTGGTGCTTCTAATGTGCTTATGAACCATAACAATGACCAGCACAGCACTATAACTCTAAGGATGCAGTAGTGACATGAATACCTTGGTGGAAAATAACAGTTCTCTACTTGGACTTAAGACCCATTCAACAGGCAGGAAATCATTTCAGGTACAGGAAACTTAGCCAACTAACCAGGACTAGTAAAGCCATGGATCATGGAGGAAAATTTCCAACCATAACCTTTCTAAACCAGCATAACCCCTAACTACATTCTAAATATATACTTTTATACCCACAGATATGTGTAGTTTTCATTCCTCATCAAGGAAACTTCTCTTTACAACAACAGTAGGAGACCATAAGAGAAAACTATACTAGATCAAAATTCAGATTTGTAGAGCGGAGTCCTAACTGATACATCTGCAACATGACTCTTACTCCTAAGTCTCAGGGATCACAGCGGAAAAGAGGGAGGAAAGATTTTAAGAGCCAGAGGAACAGAAAGTTTGTTGTGACATTGAGTTTTCTAAAAGTGTCAAAAGCTGCACCCATGACATCTCACCAATATGACTGCCTAAACATACCTGAACATGGATGACTCAAAAAGAGATGCTAATGTGGAGAGGTGGGGGAGATCATGAGTCCTCAAACCTACAGGCAACTAAGGAATGCTAAAAGATGGAGAAATGGTCTTCCCCAGAGAAGTATGTACTGATTGTTTATCCAATACCAAATGGCCAGCTCTGAAAACATGCATATAAGTAACATTATATGGGCTGAGGAGGTTATATTCATATATTTAGGAATATATGTATACACATAT
>CABHPQ010170526.1:0-12401 GCA_902168405.1 Peromyscus aztecus | reverse complement strand
ACACACACACACACACACACACACACACACACACACACACACACACACACGGTGCTTTGAATAGGAATGACTCCCATTGGCTCATAGATTTGTATGCTTGGTCACTAGGGAGTGGTGTTACTTGGCAGGAATTAGGAGGCGTGGCCTTGTTGGAGGAAGTGTGTCACAGGGGGAGGCTTTGGGGTTTCAAATGCTCAGGCCAGGCCCAGTGTCGCTCTCTCTTGCTGCTGCCTGTCTGTCTGGATGTAGAACTCTCAGCTGCCTTTCTAGCTCCATATCTACCTTCATTCCACCATCATGATAATGGACTGAACTTCTGAAACTGTAAGCCAGCCCCAGTTAAATGCGTTCCTTTATAAGAGTTGCTGTGGTCATGGTGTCTCTTCACAGCAATAGAACACTGACTCAGACACCCCCAAATAAAATAAAAAATAAATCTTAAGAAAAAGTAGGAAAGGGGCAGGATGTGAAATTGATTAGTAATGTCTGCCATGAGAGCAGGATCAGGGAGTGCCTGCTACTGCACCAGATGCTTGGTTCTCCTCATTTGCCTGTCGTACTTTGGACCTTTGCTTCAAAGGGTCTCTTGCGGTACTGTGCACTGTGAGTTGGTCAAACCACATTCAAATCTAGAAGCACAGATGAAACATCTCTTGATCTTCTGCTATGAGCTGGGAACTGGGAGAGGGCCCAGGGGACAGAAATGTCCCCTTGGACATTAATTCTACCCTGCTTCTCAGAAAGCCATCAGCTTTGAGCTGGGAGTGTAGCTCAATCTGTAGAGTGCTAGCTTGGCACACAAAAAGTCCCGGGCTTGGTCCCCAGCATTTATGACATAAGCCAAGTCTGATGGGGCACACCTGTAATCCCAGCCTTTGAGAGGTAGACGTAGGATCAGAAGTTCAAGGTCGTCCTCAGCTATATAGAGTTCAAGGCCAGTCTGTACTATCTTTTGATACCCTGTAAATAAAACAAAACCACTCACCAACCAACAAGATAAAAAAACCAAACAAACAAAAAAACAAAAAAAAAAAAAAACCCAAACCCAACAAGATTAAAAAAAAAAAAAAAAAAAAAAAAGAAAAAAAACTAAAAGTAAGCAATCAGGCAAGCGTAAGTCTTCTTCAAGTGGGACTCTAGTCCAGCTATGGAATAGAAATGTCCAAACTGGGAAGGATCCCAATTCTTCTCTTTGTAGAATCTCCTAACGAGAGATTGAGCCCTGCCCAGCTAGGTTAAACCAGTCACCTGGCCTGAGCACTATGTTTCAAAAGCATCTAGGTGTTCTGAGGTGAGGTTGGATCTCCTCCTCCTCTTCTTCCTTCCCCTCCTCCTCCCCACCTTCTTTTTCATCATTTGTTGTTGTTGCTGTTATTTGTTTGTTTTTATATGTATGGGTGTTCTGCCTGCGTGCCTGCACCATACGCAAGCAGTGCCAGGGAGGCAAGAAGCAAGCCTCCAAGCCTCTGGAACTGGAGTAACAGGTGTGTGTTAGGTGCCATGCTGGGAACTGAACCTGGGTCCTTTGCAAGAGCCACAAGTGCTCTTTACCACTGAGCCGTCTCTCCAGTACCCACCCCACCCCCGCTGTTGTTTATTTGAGACAGCTTCATGTTTCCAAGGTTAGCTTTGAACTCCTGATCCTCTTGATTCACGGAATGCTGAGGTTATAGACGCGTCACCATGCTCAGCAGCACCAAATTCTTTTTCTTTAAACCAACTTTATTAAATCTTTATTTGTGTGTATGCACGTGCACATATGTGGGTAGCCATTAGTGCATCATGGCCATTTTACAAATGAAAATGTTAAGTTCAAGAAGGGCAAAGAACTTGAAGAAAATCACTTTCCGTTAACAAGTGTGTAATGAGGAAGATGAGTCTCAGAGCTCAGGTTAGCCCATCTTTCACTTATGCTGAGGGACTGCGCTCAGCTCCAAGCCTGCTTCTGTAGCTTCCTGGGTGAACCTCCAGATTTCTGCAAGGGAGTCCCTTGGTCCTCCTCCAGGAGGGCTTCCTTCCAGGGCCCCTCCCAGAGAAGCCAGAAAAGCACACCCACGCTGCAGCCCTTAGCCTTCTCCAGAGATCTTTCCATGCCCATCTTATCTAGGCAGAGGGTATGCTGCCCTCTGAGTGACTGTGTGTTTGTTACCTTTGGCTCTGCCAGGCCTGGCTGGCACAGGCTGGATCTCCATGAGTGTTGGATTTGTTGGGGGCTGGATGCATTATGGAGCTAGGCCAAGAGCAAAGAACAGACCCGCTGGCAGGCTCAGCTGTCAGCATGCACTCCAGGGCCAAGACGCTTGCCTCTCTCTGGCCAGGGACTTCTGACCATTCTGCCAGAACACCCAGTCCCTCGGCCTTGGCTCTCCTGTCTCCTCTAAATGCCAGCCAGTGGGAGTAAGGGTGGAATCCACCCCCATCGGGGTCTGTGCCAGCCACACAGGAAGCCAGAAGCCTTCTCACCTCCTTGATCTATGGAGTCAGCAGAAGTTCATAGGACGGTGATGATGAGCAGGCATTGTGCTCAGTGCTGGGTATAGATGGGAGCACAGGCCAGTGGGGAATACACCTAACCAACAAACACACAAGCAGGTATGCATTAGCAAACTCTCCATGAAGGGAACCAATTGGGACTTTCGAGATGAATGAGCTACTCAAGCACTTTAGTCCCAGAAGGCCTCCAGGAGGAGGTGACATAGAAGGCCTGAGGAACTGAAGTAGGCCATGCAAGGCGAAGGGAGGCGCATTCTGGAAACCTCATGAGAGAAGCTCTAAGGATGGAATGCTGGGGATATGAGAACAGGCCTGTGTAGCATAAACACTGAGCGAGTTTGGGGTCAGCACGAAACAAGGCTGGAAGTCAGGATAGGATTTAAAAAGAGCCCTGATTTTTATCATTAGAATAACAGGGTGCGTGGTGGGGGCATGTCTGGGGTTCAGGCTGGCTTGATATGACGTGCCCTGCACATGCCACATTCTCTCCAGTGCCTGCTGAGAACTGACTGGCACAGCCAAGGCCAAGTCAGGAAGCCGGGGCAATAGACTAGGGGAGAGGGGACATTGCCAGGCCTGGAGCCCTGGGTTCAGAGAGTCCAGAAACATTCAGGAAGTAGAAGTGGAGGTTTGATGGTGGAAGTTTCCAGAACTAAACATCTCTATTGCTTGCCTGCAACACCTTGCAGTGGGATGAGAGCGTTGGGGCCACCAGAAAGGGTTGGGACTAGAAACAGGAGACTTGAGTACTCAGCTGTGTGTGTGTGTGTGTGTGTGACCTGCCCAGTCTCCTGGGAGAAGGAAGCCAAGACCCACCAGGATGGATGCTCAAAGGGCTCAGCCATTTCTGCCGTGTTTCCATGGTGCCAACAGACTGCTTTGCCGTTCAGGTACCTGCCACGGGGAAACGTTGTTTCCAGTAGCGCAGCTGTGAGTGAACACCGAATCTCTGGCTAGGAGGCTGCCAAACTGCAGGCCTGCAGTAAGACCCTAACGTCCAGGGACTTCTATCACCTCTCCCCACCCCAGGAGTCTTCATGCCTCTTCTACCCTCCCTGTATCTGTGTCTCTCGGTGGGCTGACAATGTACTCCACAGAGATGCCCTCAGATGGGTCCAATATGGCAGCCAGATTAAAGAACTTGCTTCCACTAAGAAATGAAAGAAGTCTTTATCTCTTCTTGACCTAGTCTCAAGCACTTTCTGGGTCACTCAGGTGACCTCTGCCCTCTCTCCTGATTTTCTGAAATGACCCTTTTGCTCCCAGGGTTTTGTAAACTCTACTTTTGTGCCCACAGGCTCCTTACTACAGCTCTGGGGACTATGGTTCCATCAAAGGCTGGGATGGGGGGTGGGGAATGGAGGTTTTCCAGGATGACCTCGTATTTCACAATCATCACGGCCCCAGCATCAGTGAACAACCAGTTCCAGATTCCCACAATCTTGGTTTTGCCAGGCATTGACCAGGGTGTTCCCAGATAGCACATTGGGTGGCCCTCAGGGGCACTGTGGGGAGCAGGTGCTCACTAAAGAGGACAGAAATGTTTCCACACTTTGTTTACTGATAGGGCAACCCTAAATGTCAGTTCAGCCTCTGCTGTTCCATCAGCCATTTATTCCCATTAGAGAGGCAAGTGGCCTGAGGCGGAGCTGAGGAGTGAGCTGGCCTCTGAGCAGAGCCAGCTGTGTGAAATCTGGGTGAGCAGGCTCTCAGGCCCTCGACCTACTGCATGACCTTGAAGAGCCCAGCCGCCTCTGCGTGTTCTCCCCCTCCTCCAAGTTATTTTTATCCAGCCTGACGGCCCTTGGCTGTGCCAGCAGTCTGGGCTCTGGGAGCCGGATGCAAACCAGGCAGCTCACATGTCTGGTGCTGAATCCCAAGAGAATGCCTCTTGGGGTGCCACCATCATGGCCATAGGTCCTCCACACTGGGGACCCCGTGGGAAGGGCCATAGTCCTGGAGGACAGTACCCAAGAGAAAGGGAGCTGGGTCTCCTGATGCTCTCTCAGCCCTGGCTTCTGTCTGAAGCGCTGTGGAGACCTGGTGGTAGGGATATCCTGCCACAGAGCTTTGCTGCTGTGGAGAATCCTCCTGGCCCGGCTTGTCCAGCCTTAGTGGATAGTCATGCGGGCATCTGAAGCGGGGACGATGGTGGCTGCAGGCCTTAGCTGTGTTGAACAGATCTGTCCTGTGCTTCACTGTTACGGGGTGGGCTGCAGAGATGTCTCAATAGCCCCTGCTTCATTTCTGTCTTCAGGAAGTGAAGCAGACAGTACATTCCATCCTGCTGGCCTGGGGTGGCTGAATCTCACCAGTCCTCAGGACTAGGAGTCCCACCTCTTCATGTGAGCAGCCTGCCCCTGGCCATGGAATCCTTTAGATTAAAGCTTCGGCTCCAGACCCAAGGTCCATGTGTACTGGGTCCACAGTGCCTAGGGGGTCACAAGGCACCAAGTAACTCATCTGTGCCTGTGGGGAATGAGACCCAAGGCTCTGAGCTCTGAAAAGGCTACAGGGGAGCCTGGTGGGCAGCAGGGTCGGTGGTGGGGGCGGGGAGGGGGGCTCTGATGGGTGAGGAGAGATGCCTTTGTATAGAAGCCGTTCTAGAAAATAAATCAGAAAAGGTGGCACCGTTTTCAGAGCTCCTGGGGGGAAAATAGGAACGTTTCTCATTCCTCGGGGATGGTTGTAAGGGGGGTCAGCTCAGAAAGCCCCAATTTCAGTGATTTCAGAGACCCACGAGTGGTAGAGCACTGCTCCTGATGGCCTCCCAGTTGACCCCAAAGGAGGTGGACTGGAGATGGGACCAGACACACGGTCATCAGATTTCCCAGCTCCAGGGGCTGTCGGAGAAGAAGATGGCAGGGCGGGGACTACGTGGTTGCTCCTGGCAACCCTGCTACCAGGGGCTGTGGGCGGAGGGGCAGCTGGCCTCTCGGGGGGATGGGCTCTCTGGGCGGAAGCTGCCCCTCGACTGGGCAACAGATTCCTCGGGGCTGGCAGGATGGTGCCAGCCACTCTGTGCACTGGCGTGGACCGGAGGGCTGAGATGGGGAAGGTGGGAGAAGAGAGTCTGGGGAGGACAGGGCCAGGCACTCTTCCCAGAATGGCGAGCTGGCTGCTCAGGGAAGGCAACCCTGAGCAGCTATGGAGGAAAGACCAGGGCCACACAGGGAAGGCCAGGGCACCAGTGGGTGTGGGTGAAGGCTCCATCTCAGCTGCATAGCTGTTGAGGTGGGAGAGAAGGCGAATCCGGACAGGGTCTGCATGGCTGCTGGGTCCTTCCAGGACCCCCAGGTACCTGATGACCTCCGTGAGGCATTCCCGAAAACCAATGCTCCGGAAGTCAACAGCCAGGGCTCGGGGGTCAAAGAACCCTGTAAAGTAAAGTACCATGAGGGCATGCCGGGGGAGAAGCACAGAGCCTGGGGGAAGATACCATGTGTGACCTGTGTATAGCCTACAGTGACCCAGTGACCTTGGACATGTCCCTTCATCTCCTGGAGCCCCAGCCTCAGCACTAGAAACCACGCTGCATCACAAAATATATTTTCTTCACACTTCATGATTAACGCAAAGAAAATCTTGTGGCCCACGCAATTTCTCTAAGCTGACACCCGTGAAAAGACAGCAGACGTAGAAGATGTATTATAACCCTGCTTTCTGAAAGGAGGCAGGTTTGGGGAGAAGAGGGAATGACGGCAGCTAGCGGATTAGAAAGTCGCTACGAGAAGGCACCATTGTGTAGTGGTGAAGCCTTTAGAAGCCACCAGGGCTGGGTTCGAATCATGAACCTGCCACTTAAACTGGCCACCTGGCCACGGATGAGCATCCCCAGGCCTCAGTTTCCTCAGCCTGAAAACGAGGAGGGAGGCAATAGAAGCAGCTGTCACTGCTGCAGTGTTTGCTGCTGCGTCGAGGAGAGAGGGTGGAACGAGATGGTCCTGGGACCCCCTCCATAAATGGAAAGGGAGCTGTCACTCACACCAGCGGCCCAGCTGCTGCTGCTGCATCTGAGTTCATCCTCCAGCTCAGAACACAGTTTGGAATGTAGTGGCCCCATGCAGCTGCTACCAGGCAAGGGCTCTCTCTTGGCCTGATGTCACTGATGGGCAGGCCAGGTGGACTGTCCACACAGGCGTCCACATCTCTACTGCCTCTGCAGTACCTGCCCTTCTCTCAAACACCTTCTGGGCAGGTTAAAAAAAAAAAAAAAAAAAGAGCAGCAGCCAGTACTGGCTCCTAACTGTGGCAGCAAATATCTCGTCTCTGGTTCATGGCTGGGGACCCTCGGAGGGACAGGACAGCTCAGCAGGAGACTGCAGAGTCTGAGCAGTTTAGGGTGAGACTTTGCTGTGCTGTGTGATGATGCTGATGATGCATGTGTCCCCTCACCTCTGTGTTTACTGTACTCTTTCATTTTAAACACACACACACACACACACACACACACACACACACACACACCACACCCGCACACGCACACGTACACACACACACACACACACACACACACACACAGTTTGTTTGTTTTTCAAGACAAGGTTTCTCTGTGTATCCCTGGCTGTCTTGGAACTCCTTCTGTAGACCTAAAACTCAGAGTGCTGAGACTAAAGGCATGCACCACCACTGGCCAGCTTAAACATTACTTCTTTTTTTTTTTTTATTTAATTAAATTTCTAAAATGTGTAGCCCAGGCTGGCCTCGAACTCGTGATCCTCCTGCCTCCGCCTCCTTCAGCAAATCCTACCGGCGTGCGCCGCCACCACCACCGACAACATTACTTCTTTATATATATTTATTTCTTTGAGACCTGGTCTAATGTAGTCCAGGTTGACCCTCAACTCACTATGTAGTTGAACTCTGAACTTGGATCTTTTTGGGTCCACACTCCAAGTGCTGAGATTACAGGAACAGCCACCACGCTTGGTTAATACAGGGCTAGGGATTGAACCCAAGGCTTTGTGGATAGTAGGCAAGCACTCTACCAACTGAGCTATATCCTCAGCCTCTTTTAATTAATTAGTTAGTTAATTTTTAGATATTTATTCACGTAGCCTAGACTGGTCTGGAACTCACTATGTGGCCTACAACGATCTGCAACTCCTGATCCTCTTGCCTCCACTTCCGGAGAGCTGTGGTTACATGTGCACACCACCATGCCTGGCTACGTGGTTCCTTTTAAACAAACGTCTGCGGAGTTCTTGTTACACACTTCACGGCAGTATCTAATTTAATCCTGATAAACACTCTTTTACCATATCCACTTTAAAGCTGAAGAAACTCGGGGACAGAGAGGATAAACCATTTGTCTCAAGTCACAGAGTGAAGGGGCAGCAGCACCAGAATTAAATCAAAAGCCTGAGCTCCCAACCACAGCTCTCTGACTTTTCCATTAGCCTGAGACACAGTGGTGAGGACAACCCCCTCACCCCCTCCTTCCTGGTCCTTGTGAGAATGGAGTGAGATGAGAAGTGAAAATATTTTAAAGTGCTGCCCACATACTAATCACTACTTTCCTTTTAATAGGATCACCATGAATATAATTTGAAGCCTCTCCCCACGGGCTGCCACTGTCAGGAATGCGTTCCTTTGGCAGACTTTTCCAAAGGAGCCACCGCATTAGAATTACTGAGTAGGTCGGCTAAACTTGCCAATTCCTACAGTCTAATCCAGACTGACTCTTTCGGGGAGACCCTGAATACTGCCTGCCCCCAGGTGCCACAGCTCAGCAGCACCGATTTGGACCACTTAGAACGCCACTGTTCTCCTCCAGAACTGAAAGCTGTTCCCGAGCTTTACATCTTTGTAGCTAAGGTCTGTGGAGTGTGGAGGCTTCCCAATCACACCTAGAAGCTTCCAGACAGGATTGCCATTCACCTGGGAGTCTTTTAAAACTCTTCGCTACCGAGAGGTGGTGGCACATGACTTTAATCCCAGCACCCGGGAGGCAGAGGCAGGTGGATCTCTGTGAGTTTGAGGCCAGCCTGGTCTACAGCATGAGTTCCAGGGCAGCCAGGACTGTTACACAGAAAAACCCTGCCTTGAAAAACAAAACAAAATGAAAGTCATCGCTGCTCCATGATTTTAATGGAGAGCGTTAACAAAATGATGGAATGACTTGCCAGTTCCCATCATCTGACACCTGCTGTGAGCATGACTCACTTCCCAGCTCTGCCGAGGGTCCAACAGCAGTCCAGAAGCTTAGGCCAACGGGTAGAGACACCAGCAAGATGTCTATGGCTAAAAATCTTGGACAATTTCCTCCCTGGGTTCCGGTTAGTTGAAGACTGAGATTCTATTGAGGATTTGCTTATCCAAGTCACCCGTTAGCCAGGTCTTGCTGGTGAGTCTTCTGAAAGCGGGTGCCACAGAACAACCCTCTAAGACTGGGAGGGGTGGAACTGAGGAAAGGCTTTGATCAAATGGAGATGCAGGAAGTCATGAGGGAGACAAGGAAAGAAGAGAGACAATTCGGTGTAGTGGCTCCTGTCTGGAATCTCAGCTCTAGAGGCTGAGGCAGGAGGACTTGTGAATTTGAGGTCAGCTTGGGCTACAGAGAGAGACTCTTTTCTCCAAACAAACATCAAAGTAGCATAAAACTAAAGAGAGGAGCTTGGCAAATGGTGGTTGGAACCCACTTCAGTCCTTCCACGGGAGGGCAACGGCAATCTATTTGGCCATCAGTTTGAGCTCACCCTTTGATCCCCAGGGCCCTGTATCAAAGTACTTGTAGTGTGATTAATCCCCAAGAGAGGAGAGCATTGGTACCTGTGCCACCAGAGGCATGGAGCATCTTCAAGTGATCCACCGTCATCTGCAAGACCTCGGCTTTCTCCAGCTTGGAGGAGCCCTGCGGGAATGGAAGGCAGAGGCTGCAGCAGGTGATGGCTGGGGTGAACTGCCCTCCCCACCCCGTCCCCATCAGCATTCACTGCCTGGGTTTCCTCCCTTCCCTCCCACTCCCTGACCACTTGGGCTACTACTTTGTCCAACCTGTCCAGGACTGATAGGTGCTTGACTGTCCACATCATTTCGGGGCTTCCATCCTAAAACGCCTCCCCGATTCAACAGCCCTGACTGAATCCTCCTTAGTCTCCTTCCACCTTGTCTCTTGGGCGCCTCCCTCCTAAAACACTCCCAGTGAATGTCAGCTCACTTCTCTCCCAGAGAGACTCATCTACCGCCATGGCCTCGTCACCATCACCAGACTCCTGCTATCATCCACCATCACCTACCCCATAGACCTGCTGTCCTGGGAACCCAACTCCATCTTCAGTATCCCCAAGTCCTAGCACATCATCTGAGCCCAACCAACTTGTCCTTCTCTGTTCTCTCTTGGGAAATGGTTCCCAGGCAACCTTGGCTCCCATGGGAAACCTGAGGGTCAGACTCTCCGTGCCAGTCCCTTAAATACAGACAGCAAGGCTAGTTCATTGCTGGCTCTGGGAAGGCTTTAATGAGCATCTGTGGAATGGCTGACTTGTACTTACTGGCCTAAGGGAAGGCAGATGACATGTGACCTAAGCCTTGAGCAGAGGGTAAGGGTCTTTGAGGCAGCCTGATTCAACCATATGTCTCTCCACTGTAGTCCTCCCCCCATCCCCCCGCCACAGCCCATGTTCCCCAACAGGTCTTCACTCTCTGAGTGGACTGTTTTACTTTCAAAGAGCTCTAGAAATGTCGGGGGACATGCGATACAGCTACGTGCTGTTTCTGCTCAGATATTTATTAGCCGTGTAATGTAGTAGGTAGATATTACATGACATCTCTGTCCCTTACTTCCTTACCTGTACGATGTGCAGAATAATCCCTGCCTCTCAGGATCACTTTTAGGATTTAATCCAAAGGAACACATCAGGTATAAAGCCACCATACCCAAGACACGTTGCTAAGTATATTCATCTATTCCCTTTGTCCCCTGGCCGGTGACAACTATGCATACTTGTGTGTGTATGCACATGTGTGTAGCATATGCACACCTTGTGTTTGTGTATGTGTGTGGGGTGCCCATGTGTACACATGTGGAGGCCAGGAGATAACATAGAGTATCATCCTTTATTACTCTCCATCTTATTTTTTCTTAGATTTTTATTGTTTCTATGTAGTATGTGTATCTATGTGAATGCATGCTCATGTGTGTACAGGTGCCAGCAAAGGCCAGAAGACATCATCAGAGCTCCTGGAGTTGGGGTTATATGCAGTTGTGAGCTGCTGGCTGGGAATTGAACTCTAGTCCTCTGGAGAGCAGCGCATGTTTTTAACTGCGGGATCGCCTCTCCAGCCTTACATTTTAAAAATTAATTGTGTGTGTGTGTGTGTGTGTGTGAAGTCAGAGGACAGCCTGCTGGAGTCATTTCTCTCTTTCCACAATGTGAGACCTGGACTGAACTCAAGTCCTCACTGTCCAGGCTCCTAGAATCTGCCCGTCTCTGCCTCCCAGTGCTGGTGCTACAGGTGTGCACAGCAGTGTCCAGCTTTTACAATGCTGCTCTGGATTTGAACTCAGATCTTCAACAAGTGCTCATACCCTCTGTGCCATCTTCTCAGACCCCAGTGACAGCTATTTATAAACGATCACAGCTCTGCTGGCAGTAGGAGATACCATAGGAACCACACCCTGCCTTCTACTGGTTCGGCAACGTCACACACCTGTTTCTCAAAAGCAGTGGGCACCAAGCGTCGCAATTCAGAAAGGCTGCTGTTGATACGGTCCCGGCGCCGTTTCTCTATGATCTGAAAAATAATGACAAGAAGTTCCCTGTAGGCATTTCATCACACTTTCCAGTGTGCCCTGATGGACACTGACTCACATTTTCCCTCAAGTTATTATTTTTTTTCTGGGCGGTAAATCTATTCGTTATTTATGGAGGACGAGAATGAGAGTTCAGACTGACAATAATCTGTTTCATGCCACACAGTAAAAGTGCAGAGCTGGGACTAGCACTCAGGCCTCTTGTCCTGGTCTGTAGGGACGATGTTCACCACATGTAAAGCAGGGCACTGCCTATTAGAATGAGGACACCAGCCTCAGCCCTGGTGTAGACCTAGGGGCCCCTGCCGGGCCAGAGTTAGCCCTCCAGTTTCTGCATCATGAGAATACCTGAAGAATTCTGGGTCTTGCTCTCTCTAGCTGCAGAGGCCTTCATCCACACTGTTTTCCCCACAGTTCTGGCAACAGAATCCTCATAGCTGGGTGGAAATTATAATCCATCACTTTTTAGAGACAGAATACGAGGTAGGGAAAACGATTTGCCTAAGGCTTCTGGTGAGTGAGTGAGTGAGTGAGTGAGTGAGTGAGTGAGTGGCTCCTGCTGGATCCTAGGCCTCTGGATCCCCATGAAAAGGTGGGGTAGGATAAGATGGAGAGCTGCTAGCAGGGTGCTCCCTCCCTGCTCAACACAAAGAAGAAAAAGTTCTGGGTTCAGAGAAAACAAGGTAGAGCAGAGACTACAACGAAAGTATTTCGTTGCCAATCAGAGTTTATGGGAACCCACTCAGTCTTCAGAAGAGCTCGTTGACGGCTGGGGCTGTAGCTCAGTTGGTATCGTGCTTGCCTCTAGCGTGTATGAGGTCTGCACTAAATCCTTAGTACTGCAAAACCTAGGTGTGGTGGTGCAGGCCTGTAACACCAGCATTTGGGAGGTGGAGACAGGAGGATCAGGAGATCAAGGGCATCCTCAACTGCATAGTGAGTTTGAAAAACAAACAACCAATCAGTCTTTTGAGGTAGATGCTACCTGTCACTCAGAGGAAGAAGCAAGGCAGTGGAGGGGAGGTGGCATGCCCAGCCACCAGAACTGCAATTGGCAGAGCTTGGGTTTGAACCTGCCAGTCAGCCAGGATGATGGGCAAGGCCTCCTTGGATTCAGTGCAAACCCTGATTGGGCTCCTCAAAGGCTGCGGCT
>CABHPQ010170524.1:0-46677 GCA_902168405.1 Peromyscus aztecus | reverse complement strand
TTTCTTTCTTTCTTTCTTTCTTTCTTTCTTTCTTTCTTTCTTTCTTTTTTTGATACGGGGTTTCTCTGTGTAGTTTTGGTGCCTGTCCTGGATCTTGCTTTGTAGAACAGGCTGGCCTCTAATGCACAGAGATCTGCCTGGCTCTGTGTCCCGAGTGCTAGGATTAAAGACATGTGCTACCACCGCCCAGCTCCTTCTGTCTTCTTATTCCCTTAGAATAATTGAGAAAAGATCTTTATTCAATGACAAACTGAAACTCAAACTTAGAATTCCAATTGATCAACTCCACCAGTCTGAATGGGGCTAGATTGGCAAAATTGATATCTCTTCTCTCTGCAACCAGCAGGAATCCAAAAGTTAACAGGAAATAATGATTGTAGCAAAATTGGACCTATGTAGATACTATCCAATGAGGGGCAATTAAAATTCCCACAACAATGTAGTATGCAGAAATAGAAACTGATTTTGCTAGTAAGTTAAATATGAAGATAATTTTTTGTATTTTTATTTAGGATATAGTTCATATTTTACAGAACTTATACAAGGAAATTATAAATTATATCTACCAACAATAATTTATTTATGTTTTTAAATTTTCCCCTTTGTTTTTTCTTTTATTTTTGAGATTATAATATAATTACATCACTTCACTTGCCCTATGTGCCCTCTAAACTGTTTCATACACCTCTCCTTGATCTCTTTTAAATTCATGGCCCCTTTCTTCATTAATTGTTAAATACATGTATGTATATGCATATATGTATATATTCCTAAATATAATCTACTCAGTCTGTAGAATGTTACATGCATATGTTTTAAGGGATGAAATTTTGGCACTGGATGACCAACTTGTGTGCTCATCCCTGGGAACTACTATTTCTCCCATTCTGAGTATTTCTTAGCTGCTTGCAGTTCTTTGTGTAGGGTTGAGGTCTCATGATCTGGTCTTTTTTTGAGGTAGGATCTCACTATATAGCTTAGGCAGGGCTCAAACTCATACATCTCCTGATTTATGACTCCATAGATCTTGGACTATAAGAGTGTAGCACCACACTAGGGTTCAGACATTCAACTCTGATATCCTATAGGCAGATTTTACTGGCAAGATGCTTACATATAGCTGCTATAAGTGATTTCTTTCTTTTCAGTGGTGTGGGTTTTATTTTATTGTAGTAGTTGATGGGGACATTATTCTTATTTTTAAATCTTTTTGTGTTTCAAGAATATTTTTCCTGTTCTTCCATATGATACATTCATCTTCCTCAACAGATTTCTTCTTATTAAATTTCTTTTGTTCTGAAAATTAAAAATAAATTTCTCTTTAGGACCAGGACCTGTCCTTAGTGCATGAGCTGGCTTTTTGGAACCTAGGGCCTATCCTGGGACAATTTGCTCAGCCTAGGTGAAGGGAGGAGGGGACTGGACCTGCCTCAACTTAATCTACCAGGCTGAGCTGAATCCCCAGGGGGGTCCTTGCCTTGGAGGAGGTGGGAATGGGGGTGGATTAGGGGAAGGGCAGGGGTGGGTGGGGGGAGGGAGGACAGGGGAATCCATGGCTGACATGCAAAATTAAATCAATTGCAAAATTAAAAAAAATAAATTACTCTTTTTCAATGGTACTTTACAATTTCTGTCTTATTATTTATCTTTGCAGCTATGGCTGTGTAATTTCATAAATTTAGGAGTTTCCAACAATGCCATAAAATACTTTATTATATTCCATGATTTGCCCTGATGCTATTAATGGAAACATCAAATGCTCAATAGAAAATAGACAAAAAGGAGCAGATGAAGTGAGTTGGCAGGGACAGTACTAATTTTACCTTGGACATTGCAATAATAAGTTTTTTTTTTTTAGAAATATAGTAATGGGATTTAAAAAGGAATAAACAAACAGATTCCCATCTTTCTATAAAATTATAAGCATGTGGCTTCAATCTTTCTACATCCTATCAAAACTTACACTATGACACAGTTTGGTAGGAGGAAGAATGACTGACAGTATGTTTTGAGTGACTGAAGATAAAACTAAGTCTGTCACACTGCAATGCAGAAGAGAGTTTCTAGTACATAAAGGAGACTCATGAAGTACCACTGTACCCAAGATTATATAATTATGTGCTTATGGTAATTTATTTAAATTGGTCATTTAAAAGCCATTTGTCTCAATTTTAATTGGTAAGACGAAAAAGTATACTAGAGGGAAGAGAGCACTTAGTCTTTGAAATAAGTGCCGGATCACGAATGACTGTTTTGTCCCTTACTAATTATGCTACTTAAGCAGGTTATTTTATCTTTAGAAACTTTAGCTTCATTTTGTAAAAATTAAATATAATAATGCATATGTTTCAGAGCTGTTATAATGAATGAAAATGGTATCTCTGGAAGTTTCCAATACAAGATTTGAACCCTCAGTCAGTGTGATCTAACACAAATATGTAAATTTGCTGAAAACATGATATTTCTATTTATAGTTGATTGTTTGCTGTGTTGTGTAGGTTTGATGATTGAACTTAGCAGATGACAACATCATGTCACGATGTTAAAAGGGGATTCAAGAAGCTTTCCTGATGACATAGTTTGTTTTCTATTGCTGTGATAAATACTATAACTTTAAAAAAATCATTATTGATATATTAAAAAAAGCAGCATGGGGAGGGAAGGGTTATTTGACTTACACATTTGGATCACAGTATGTCTCTCAGGATATTCAGGGCAAGAACTCAAATATAGTAGGAGTGGTGGTGCATGCATTTAATCCTAGCATTAAAGAGGTAGAGGCAGGCAGATCTCTCTGAGTTCAAGGCCAGCCTGCTCTACAGAGCAAGTTCCAGGACAGCCACAGTTGTTATGCAGAGAAACCCTGTCTTGAAAAACAGAAGAAGAAGGAAAAGGAGAACGAGGAGGAGAAGGAGAAGGAGAAGCAGGAGGAGAAGGAGAAGGAGAAGCAGGAGGAGAAGGAGAAGGAGAAGCAGGAGGAGGAGGAGGAGGAGGAGGAGGAGGAGGAGGAGGAGGAGGAGAAGAAGAAGAAGAAGAAGAAGAAGAAGAAGAAGAAGAAGAAGAAGAAGAAGAAGAAGAAGAAGAAGAAGAAGAAGAAGAAGAAAAAGAAGAAGAAAAAGAAGAAGAAGAAGAAATCATGTGCCCAGAAGTGACACTGCACACAGTAGGGAGTAGCTGTTAATGGGCTCTTCAACGTCAATCACTAATCAAGAAAATGTCCCACAGACACGACCACAGGCCAATCCGGTGGAGGCCATTCCTTAATTGATGTCCTCTCTTCCCAAGTAAGCCTAGATTCTGTCAAGTTGACAAAAACTAAAGAGCAAACACAGCTTTCAGTGAAACATAGGATAGTCCATATGCTTTAACTCCATGTCTTTAAGTACTATTTTAATTAATTTTGGTTTAGAAAAGTCCAACAAAATATTTTGACCTAGGCTTAAGAGGACTGTCTGGAGGAGAATTTTTTTCTCTATATGAAATGAATAATGTAAGACCTCATGGTTAAGGGGTGGACACACAGAAGTCATGTATGGTACCTTTTGTTTTTAAAGAGATCCTTCCAGGAGCCTTCCTTTGGGTGAGATAAGGACAATCCATATATTTATGTGAATGGATTCAATCATATGGTATGCTTCTTAGCATCTTATAAAGCTACAGAGATGGAGAGTATGAGAATTTTAACTATGAGAAGAAAAGAACGGTTATCTAGATAAAGTAGGTGAATTAGAAGTTGATGAAAATTTGGAGGTGAGTCTTACACAGGCAAATGGGACTTTGCCTATTACGTTTCTGTCTGATGAGAAAGATGGTGTTCACATTTATGAATTAATTAGTCAACATTCCTCCAAATTTTATTGTTCATGAATTTTCATCTAAAGCATTGAATGAAAAGCTTACTTTTCCTCTGTAGTGTTTAAATTGTTTTGAGACTATGTTTTATTGACTTGAGTCCCCACCTCATAACCCCTCTCGGGAGTTGCGGATATTTTTGACATGTGAATAGAAGAGATTAAATGATACATTAAGATGAAATTGATCTGACATCAATATGAATTTTTGTACCTAATCTAGCCCTCACTTTAATTCTTAGCTTTTGGGTAAACATAAGGCTGTCTTTAATTTTAATTGCACATGCCTAGGAGGACCATAATGGATGAATTTTACTACGAGAAAGAAAATAGGCTATAAATAAACACATTTGTCATTGCTGGTAGGTAAATGCTATACTTATGTATTATTAAAGTAATGGCTTTGGAGGAATACATGAACACTAGTGAAAAATCAAAGATTGCCATTTTGCTAAAGTTAAATTTATTAGACTTTCAGGCAAGCCTTTAAAGCAGCTGTGATCTTCCATTTAATCTGTACTTCGTGGTGGGTTGGGTGCTGTTGTTTGTCCTTCTTAGATGATAGTGTGCTAGCTGCTGGCATTTGCAGTCTCCTACTTTCATATGCATAAATCCCATTATGCTCTACGGTTGATGCTTTCAAGATGAGATGGTGGCTTTCTTGACCTATGTGTTGATTTATTTTAGAAGCTGAGAAAGTATCAAAGCACTAGAGTTGGATCCTATTAATCTTGGCTTGCTTTCTGTCTTTTCTCTCTGTAATTTTTATTATTAAAGCTAAAACAAAAAGAGTGCTGGCAAGTATGCTCATAACAGAAAATGGTTTGAAGTTGGATGTCTATCACAGTCTGAAAATTGCATTTCATAGCATCCGTGTAATGAGTAATTGCTTTCAAGCACATGTATCTGGCTTGTTTGAAAGATCATATATCTTCTGAATATGAAGGCTATTGAGCTGTTTCACTTTCTTTTAAAATAAAGTTTGTATATCTGATAAATAGCTTGTATGTTGCATTGGGAAGAAATAAAGTTATTCAAATTTTAAATTATAATTTTCTAAGACAATAATTGGTGAAACGTGAAGACGTGCCTTGTTTTGTTTTGAACTTGGAATAAACTGATAATAAGACTTTTTTTTCTAAATTTCGTATTTAGCTTATATATAAAATGTGCCCATTTATTTAGAAAAAATGCAACTAAAATATACTTATATTTTAACTGAAAATATCATGATAGTTTATCTGGAGATGGCTCCCATAGGTTTATGTATTTGAATATGTGACCCTCAGTTGGTAGAATTTTGGGGAAAGATTAGGACCTTGTTGGAGGGGGTGTGTCACTAGGGGTGGGCTTTGAGGGCTAAAAAGCCCACACCAGTCTTAGTTAGCTCTCTTTCTGCCTGGTACTTGTGGCTCAGATGTAAGCTCTCACCTACTTCCCCAGACTCAGTCCTGCCTACATGCTGCCATGCTCCTTGCCAAGATCATCATGGACTCCCTCTCTGAAACAATAAGCAATCCCCCATTAAGTATTCTTTTCTATAAGTTACCTTGGTCATAGTGTCTCTTTAGAGTAATAGAAAAGTGACTAAGACAAATATGATTCTTGTTATTAGAACAGAAATCATGGTGGAAAACAAATATTTCAGGTACTTTTAAAATATAATATTTTTTAAAAAAGTAAAGGCACTCTTAAATATTAAAAATGAAAAAGTTAAGACTCTGTAAAATAGAAGTGGTACTACATTGTAATTTGCCTGCCCTACTTAAAACAGTGTCAATATGAATTACTGTTAGTCCTAATATCAACTTTCAAGCACCAACATTTAAATTATAATTCTTATAATTGCAATTCATTACAATTATGATCCTACATTTATTTAATTATTTTTTTTTTTGAGACAGAGTTTTTCGTATTTTTCACTCCGTGGCCTGATACTTAATATGTAATTCAAGTTGGCTTCAAACTGGTAGTCATCTCTTTGCCTCAGGTTCCTGAGACTTGGAATTACAGGATGTACAACCATGCCTGTTTCACTACTTTATTGATGAATATTTATAATAGTACACTGTTATCTATGCTGAAACTTAACCCCCAAGCATTGCATTGTCTGTAATCATACACATTGTCTGAGACCAGTGATGTAGAAGAAGGTTCTGGATACTGAAAATGCTTTTGACAAAATCCAACACTCCTCCTCCCCCATAATAAAAGTCTTAGAGAGATCAGAGATACAAAGGATGTACACAAACATAATAAAGACAATTTACAGCAAGCCTATAGTAGTCATCATCAAATTAAATGGAGAGAATCTTAAAGCAATTCCACTAAAACCAGGAACAAGACAAGGTTGTCCACTGTCTTCATATCTATTCAATATAGTGATTTAAATCTTAGCTAGAGCAATAAGACAAAGGAAATCAAGGGGATACAAATTGGAAAGGAAGAAGTCAAAGTATCACAATTTGTAGATGATATGATAGTATACATAAGCAACCCCAAAAATTCTACCAGTGAACCCCTACAACTGATAAATACTTTCAGTGAATAAACATCTTCAGCAAAGTGGCTGGATACAAAATTAACTAAAAAAATCAGTAGCCCTCCTGTATACAAATGACAAATGGGCTGAGAAAGAAATCAGGGAAAACATACCTTCACTATAGCCACAAATAATATAAAATATCTTGATGTAACTCTAACTAATTAAGTAAAATATCTCTACAACAAGAACTTCAAGACTTTGAAGAAAGAAATTGAAGAAGATATCAGAAGAAGGAAAGATCTCCCGTGCTTGTGGTCCAGTAGAATTAACATAGTAAAAATGGCCTTTTTACTGAAAGCAATCAACAGATTCAACACACTCCCCACCAAAATTCCAACACAAGTGTTTATAGGCTTTGAGAGAACAATGCTCAACTTTATATGGAAAATCAAAAAACCCAGGATAGCTAAAACAATCTTGTATAATAAAAGAACTTCTGGAGGTATCACCATTCTTGATTTCAAGCTGTACTACAGAGCTATAGTAATAAAAACTGCATGGTATTAGTATGAAAACAGACACACTGATCAGTCAAATTGAATCAAAGACCCAGACATAAATCCACACACTATGGACACCTGAATTTTGGTAAAGAAGCAAGAAATATACAATGGAAAAAAGAAATCATCTACAACAAATGATGCTAACTGGATGGTCTAACTGGATGTCAGCATGAAGAAGAATGCAAATAGATCCATGTCTATCACACTGCTGTAAGATGAATTGCTAAATGGTCTTATTAATAAAAAACCTAGAGCCAGATACTGGGGTGAAAACCAAGAGATCAGAGGAATAGGACAAGTCACAAACAACCTCACCTTACCGACGCCTGAGCCTCCAAAGAGACCTACTTTCTATATACCCATGCCTATATGCCTTTCTGTCCCTGCCATCTCACTTCCTCTCTCCACCCAGCTATATTATTTCCTCTTTTTGCCTAGCTCTGTCACTTCCTATTTATCTGTACAGACCTCCAAACCATTAGTTAACTAGTGTTGGAATTAAGGACATGTGCCACCATGCCTGGCTCTGTTCCCAGTGTGGCCTTGAAGTCACAGAGATCTGCATGAATCTCTGCAGGATTCCCAAATGCTAGGATTAAAGGCATGTGCTACCATTGCCTGACTTCTATGTTTACTATAGTGGCTGTCTTTTTCCTCTGATCCTCAGATAAGCTTTATTGGGTTACACAGATAAAATATCACCACATCCCGCACAGAATCCATGTGGATTAAAGACCTCAACATAGAAGCAGATACACTGATCCTGACAGAAGAGAAAGTGAGAATAGCCCAAGAGACAACTTTCTGAACAGAACAACAATAACACAGACACTAAGATCAACAATTAATAAATTGGACCTCATGAAACTTAAAAGCTTCTGTAAGGCAAAGGACACTGTCAATAGGACAAATACGCAGCCTAGAGAATAGGAAAAAATTTTCTCCAACTCCACATCTGACAGATGGCTGATCTCTAAAATATATAAAGAACTCAAGAAACTAGACATCAACAAGCCAAACAATCCAATTTAAAAATGGGGTACAGATCTAAACAGAATTCTCAACAGAGGAATATCAAATGGCTGAGAATTACTTAAAGAAATGTTCTACATCCTTAGCCATCATAGAAATGAAAACAAAAATGACTTTGAGGTTCCATCTTACTACCTGTCAGAATGGCTAAGATCAAAAAACACCATTGACAGCTTATGTTGAAGAGGATATGGAGCAAGGGGAACACTCCTCCATTGCTGGTGAGAGTGGAAAGTTGTATAGCCACTTTGGATATCAATGTGTTGGTTTCTCAGAAAATTTGGAATAGATGTGACTCAAGACTCAGCTATACCTGTTCATATACCCAAAGGATTCTCTATCCTACTAGAAGGACACTTGCTCAACTATGTTCATAGCAGCTTTATTCATAATAGCCAGAAATGGGAAACAACCTAGATGTCCCTCAACTGAAGAATGGATAAAGAAAATGTGGTACATTTACACAATGCAGCATTACTCAACTGTCAAAAATAGCATCATGAAATTTTCAGGCAAGTGGATGGAACAAGAAAAAATTACCCTGAGTGAGTTAACACTCAGGTAACTCAGTTACCTGAGTAACACAGACCCAGAAAGACAAACATGGTATGTACTCATTTGTAAGTTGATATTAGCTGTAAAGTAAATGATAATTATACTATAATCTACAGACCCAGAGAGGCTAAGTAACCAGGAGGGCCCAAGTGTGGACACATGGATCTCCCTGGGAAGGAGAAATAGAATAGATTCCATGGGTGTACTGGGGGCAGGTGGGGATAGGAACAGGAGGGATCAAGTCAGGGAAGATGGAGGGAGACAGTAATGGGGGAGACAACTGGAACTGGATAGCATTTTGGGGACAAAGTAGAAACCTAGTGAAATGGAAACTCCCTGGATTCTATGAGGGTGACCCTAGGGAAGACACTTAGTAATGGGGGAATACAGTGCCTGAACTGGCCATCTTCTGTAACCAGGCAAGGCCAGTGGAGGGACTGGGACACAAACCCAGCCACAAAACCTTCAAGCTATATTTAGTCCTGCCTGCAAAATGTGCTGGGATAATGGTGGCACAGAACTTGTGGGAGTGGCCAACCAACGAGTGGTCCAACTTGAGACTCACACTACAAGAGGGTGTCCAATTATGATACAGCCTTGAGAGCCAGGAACAAAAGTCTGGTTAGCACAGAGTCCTAAGATAGAGCCAAACACAACTGATAAAAAAAAAAAGTCAATGAAATGATTCCTGATGATATTCTGCTATACTCATAGACTGGAGCCTAGCATAATTGTCACCAGAGGCTGCATCCAGCAATTGATGGGAGCATATGCAGAGACCCACAGCCACACATCAGGAAGAGGGAAGGAAGGAGTGAAGGACTGTAGGAGCCAGAGGGGTCAAGGACACTATAAGAACATGGTCTACTAAATCAACTAACCGGGACTCATAGGTGGTCACAGAGACAGAACTGATAATTGAGGATCCTGTATGGGTCTGACCTAGGTCCTCTGCATATATGTTATGGTTGTGTAGCTTGGTGGTCTTGTGGGACTCCTAACAGTGGGAGGGGGGATGTCTCTGCCTTTTTTGCCTGCTTTTGGGACCCTTTTCCTCCTACTGGGTTGTATGATCCAACCTTGATATAAGGGTATGTGCCTAGTCTTATTGTAACTTGTTATGTGTTTGGTCGATATCCCTGGGAGGCCTGTCCCTTTCCAAAGGGAAATAGAGGAGGAGTGGATCTTGGAGAGATGGGAGGTGGGGTCAAGGGCTGGGAGGAAAGAAGGGAGGGGAAACTGTGGTAGGGATACAATATGAGGGAAGAATTAGAAAAAAAGATTGCTCATAAGATTGCGGGCATGATGCTTCTAGAACTCTGATCATCAGAAGACATGGCTGGGCTGAGAGCTACTTCCAGGCCTACTTTCTAGGTTGTCTGTAATGTCATCATTTTTCAGTATGCTGCACAGGATATGACAGTCCCCTACTCTTTTATTCTAGATGCAATTACCCAGAAGAAATAGAGAATACCTCCATTTAGTGCATTTTTTGTATGTGTGTGTTCTATAGTTTACACACAGTATTTCTTTAACAATGTGGGGTGTGGATGCTGGGTTGTGGGAGCAACTGCGAGTCATGTTCAAGACTTGTTTTCCATATTTATGCTGTACTTTTTACTGGGAACTATACAGTTGTATGGATATTGCACTGATTACTATATTTCTGTATTTAAGGTGTGTGTGTGTGTGTGTGTGTGTGTGTGTGTGTGTGTGTGTGTGAGAGAGAGAGAGAGAGAGAGAGAGAGAGAGAGAGAGAGAGAGAGAGAGAGAGAGAATTTAGCATGTGGTTATTTTTCTTGCTCCTTTTATGATACTGTAGTCACAGCACAAAATAGTCAATTAAAAATCAATTTCCCTTCTGAAATATCACATCTGGAGAAATACTTCAGCCATAATTTAATATAGAGATCCTTAGAGAATAATTTAGAACTAAAAACAAATCCTGTTTCTAAGCTCTAAGCCAGACAAGTCAGAATAACGGAGGCAAGAGGCTTGCTGCTGTGTGAAGAGGCCATTTCTTTGGAAGCACTTGATTCTGTAGATTCCAAGAGCCAGGTTTGTGCAGTGGTTGATCTCAATTCTGACATAAGGAACACCATCACTTGATAAGCTGTTCAGATCCTATAGTTACTCACACACACTAAATGCAATTTTGGTTAGAACTTCTGACAAAGGTAGTAGTAGTTTGAATTTTAGTAGATTTTTCTAAGTTGCCTGATTATTTTACCTTCCCTATCCCATTTCTTCTTTTCCTTCCATAAAATAAGAACAAATGCTTAAGCCTGCTGTTATTTTTTTTAAATTTAAGAACAAATATATATGCTTCTGAATCTCATTTTTTGTTTTTATGAGTTCACTTTTTAATATGTGATTACTCAGCAATGCAGTATATCTATATGTTTTCTTTCAGTTTTATATTTTATATCTATTTCCATTTCCACAGACATTGACTAACCATCAGTTTTATACAAGACACCATATGCCACAGTTTCAAGAAACAAAAACCAACTTCATGTGCTGAAGACAAATGGGAGGGTTTTTTTTTGTTTGTTTGTTTGTTTTTAAATCATGATACTGAGAAGTCCCTCTGACTACAGAAAATACATTTTTGCCTCTGGCAGGAGATTTACCTCTTTCTTGGATTTATATGTAGTTTATAGAAGTCCATTCCATGCTCCTCACCCCTAAACACACACTGAGTTTCTCTTTTCCCTTTGTCTTCAGTTTTGTACAAGCTTCTAATGGCCTCTGCATTTTATGGATCACATTTCCAGGCATAATGGCAGGAACTGATTAAGTCTCATGCCTCTGGATCCAAGTTAATGTGCAAAGGACCTTTCAGCCCCATTTGGGTGAGTTGTTCTCTATAGCAGAAACAAGTATGATCGAAGACTTCCAGCTGCCAGTTTTGTCTGATTGATTAATTCTAAACCAATCAATTGTGGTGGTGGTGGTGTCTTGGTGGTGGATGTGACTATTGTCTGGGAGCTATGAGCACACAGGTCAGGAGCCTCTTCCTTCAATAGTACATTTGATAATAGAGCTTTCGGGTGGTCATTCTATGATTTCATGAGTTTAATAGTTTTCTTATTCATCATCCTTTCCATGGAATTTCATTTTCTTCTCTTTTAAAAAATTATTATTATTATGATTTTTTTAGATTTTTATCAAGTCTTTCTTGTAAGACTTTCTTTGGACTTCCAGCACCCAAATAATGACATGGAAACTTATTATTAATTATGAAAGCTTGACCTTTGCTTATACTTGTTCCTAACTAGCTCATAACACCTAATTCACCTGTTTCTATTAATCTACATTTTGCCATGTGGCTCTTTGCCTCTCTTCAGTACTGTGCATCCCAGTTGCTCCACATCTAGGTGGTGAAATTCAAGCACCTAGATTCATCCCCTGAGTTCTTTTCTCTGCCCATAAGTCCCATCTAACCTCTCCTGCTTAGTTATTGGCTGTTCAGCTTCTTGTTAAACCAATCACAATGACACATCTTCACACAGTATAAACAAATATCTCACAGCAGAGATTTTAATATAATTGTGTAATTTCTGCCTTCTCTTTCCTCTTTCTAAAACCTTCCATATACCCTTCCTGGCTCTTTTTCAAATCTGTGGCCCCTTTTTCCCCCTTAATTGTTATTATATACATATATGTACATGCACACACATGCATACATATTCCCAACCAAATACACAAATACAAACTGTTCAGTCTGTATAATGTTATTTGTATGTGTGTTTCCAGGGATGACTATCTGGTACTGGATAACCGATTGGTATACTCTTCCTTGGGGAAGACTTTTTCTCCAAATCTCAATAATCCTTAGTTGCCAGTAGTTCTTTGTGTAGGGTTGAGGCCTCCTGAACTTCCCTGAGCCCACACTAGCATGTCTGTTGTTGTTGTCCTTGATCAGTTCATGTTCAGGCAGCCATGTGGTGAGACTTTACGGATGTAGCTTTTGACATTACTAGGAGACAAAAACCTCACAACAAACTCTCTGTTCCTCTGGCTCTTACATTATTTCCACCTCCTTTTCTACAGTGTTCCTTGAGTTTTGGGTTCAGAACTTATTTTGTAGTTGTATTCATCAGGAGTAGGGTCCATAACTCTGCTTTTTAATTGGTTGTGGTTTTCTGTAATGATCTCCATCTGTTGCAATGAGAAATTTCCTTGATGACGGGGGAGGATGATATTTATCTCCCAGGTTATAAAGACAAATATTAGCATGTGCTTAGAGAGCATGCTGATTAAGTAAAGGGGTGGTTCTAAGTTATCCTCCGAAATACATGACTTCACTAGCCTCGGGACGTGCCTCGGTTTTCTGTATCAGGCATGATTTTCCTCTTACTGAGTAGATCTTAAATCCAATTAGAGAGCTGTTGGTTACCCCCGAGGTATGGTTGCACTACTGCACTCTTAGGGTTATAGTATCCTGTTGGTCATTATTGTCTTTCAAAGGCATCATAGTTGGGCAGACTCTTGACTGCTTCCCTCCTTTGGAAGCTTGCACAGCGCTTTCTTGTGCCTTGAAAACTAGTTATCAGGGAAGAGGTTTTCTGGTCAGTGCAAGCTCAGGAGTCTCTGGGTCATACATCTTAAGTGCATACATCTTCAGCAATAGGCCCTTCCACCTCTGAGGGCTAACCAAAGGCAGGAACAGTAGCCTGTATTGTTTTGGGTGTCTCCTGGACAGCCCTGACCAACAACTCAAAAGACAACTTCTCAGTCTAGTGTTGAAGCTTTTGCTAGATAGTCTTTGCCTTTTGAAGGGAGTGTTGTCGGCCCAGATGAGAAAATTTCATTTAAATTGTATGTATATTTATGCACTAACTTACATGTATTATTATCTTAGGCAGATAAGTAATGGTATAATCCTTATGACTTTTTCAGACATTCCTACTCTTATTTTACCCTCTCCTCTATTTGTCCCCCCCTTCCCTAATAATTCCCTCCATTCCCATTTCCTTGTAGATCACTTTTATCTTCTTATCCTGCTCTTTATTTTCTCCCATTTCCTGCCTGGGAAATAGTCTCCTTTTAATTTCTTGCCCTGGTGGTGCACACATTTAATCCCAGTTCTTAGGAGGCAGAGACAATCAGCTCTCTGTGGGTTGGAGGCCATCTTGGTCTATATAAAGAGTTGAAGGATGGTCATGGCTATGTAAGGACTATGTGTCCTCCACCCCTCAACAAACAGAAACAAAAAACAATCATTTTCTTCTCTTAGATTCCCTTTCAAATTTGTAAGTGTTCCTGTTAATAGTAAAACTATATGCCTAGATTTTCTTTCTTTACTTTGAACAGTATCTTCAAATCTACCACTAGTGGATTATTCAACTTTTAAAGTAGGATGTAATATACAATGTATTAGGATGAAGTACTGTATATAAGAATTTTAGAGAATTGAATATTTTATTTAACAGGTTTCATTTACTTGCATTATTTGCATTTACTTTTTATAATAAAGCTTCATTTGTACATATTAAAGTAACTTAAATCAATAAATTGATTTAAAACAGTATTTACTACTCAGAGGCACAGTCTTGTGGCTCAGATATTTGGTCAGGGATTGAAACTGCGTCATTGGATATTAAAGTCTCCGTGGACCCAAGCTCTTCCCTACCATCTGTCCTTTACCTCTCTGTCTTTCATCTTTGGCTTCTCCTCCTTTATCCTACTCTGTACCTCCTCTTGTGGTGGTATTGTGTTCCCCAAAATATTGTGTACTTTAATAAACTTATCTGGGGTCAGAGACAGAACAGCCACAATATTAAACATGAGGTTAGGCAGTGGTAGCACACGCCTTTAATCCTAGCATTCCAGAGGCAGAAATCCTTGTGTTCAAGGATACACCCAAGCATGGTGACCCACGCCTTTAATCCCAGAAAGCAAGCCTTTAATCCCAGGGAGTGGTGGCAGAGAGCAGAAAGGTATATAAGGCGTGAGGACCAGAAACTAGAGGCATTTGCCCTGGAGAGGCATTTGCCCTGGAGAGGCATTTGGCCTGGAGAAGCATTTGGGCTGGTTAAGCATTCAGGCTTCTAGCAACAGTTCAGCTGAGAGTCATTCGGATATGAGGACATAGAGGCTTCCAGTCTGAGGAAGCAAGACCAGCTGAGGATCTGGCGAGGTGAGATAGCTGTGGCTTGTTCTATTTCTCTGACCTTCCAGCATTTACCCCAATACCTGGCTCGGGTTTGATTTTATTAATAAGACCTTCTAAGATTCATGCTACATCCTCTTGCTCTGCTGTGTTCCATAGCCCATCTTATTCTCAACCGTTCACTGCTTTGCTCCATGTGTTGCTGAAAATATCCTCCTAGTTCATGACTTCACACACTCATAATCAATGACATCAGAATCTGCTGAAAGGGTCAGAGATCTG
The DNA here is from genome assembly GCA_902168405.1 of Peromyscus aztecus. Classification (NCBI taxonomy): domain Eukaryota; kingdom Metazoa; phylum Chordata; class Mammalia; order Rodentia; family Cricetidae; genus Peromyscus; species Peromyscus aztecus. The sequence goes on along the minus strand of CABHPQ010170524.1, from coordinate 31,791 downwards.
TGTGATATTTAAAATTATTTTTGTGCTTTAAATTTTTTTTAAAAAATGTATGTGTGTGTTTGTATACATCTATGTATACATTAGGCACTGATAGGAGCTAGAGGCCAGAGGCATCCTGGCCCCCTGGAGCTGGAGTTTCACGTGATTGTGAGTTGCCTGACACATGGGGGGAACTGAATTCTTGTCTCTGTAAGAGCAATATGTGCTCTTAACAGCTGAGTTATCTCCTCAGTCCCCCATTTAAGTTATTTTTAAAAGCTAGCATAGAAAGTGATGGGTTTCCCTGGCATTTTCATAAATAACATCATCATACATTGTTCTTATCTTCCTGTTGCCTCACCTCCCTCTCCCTGTGTCTTCCCCTTGTTCCCCTTTTCTGATTCCCTTTCTTATCATAAATAGGCTCCAATTCTGCTTTTATGTCACATGAAATCTATTACTCTCCCCGTCCTTAAGTTTTCTTCCTTTCCTCTTACATTCTCTTTTCTACTCTTATGACATATGCATGCAGTGGTCACATGCAAGAGTTGCATGCAGTTCACGTTGGAACTGCTGAGATGGTAGAGTAGTTAGGAGCACTTGTCACGTTTGCAGAGAATTCAACATTCAGTTCCCAGTTCCCACATCAGGCAGCTCACAACTTCCAGAAACTCTAGTCCCAGAAAATCCAATGCCTAATTCTGACCTTTGAAGGCACCATATACACATGGCACACATTCTTAGGTGCACACACACACAATCAATATATAAGTCTTAAAAATAAATCAAGTTTAACATATATTAATTGAGTCTCAAATATTTGTTTCTTTTTACAGTGAAAACATTTAAAATCCTTCTTCCAGCCTCTTGAAATACACACTATACAATTACTATCTGTAGTGACTCTAATATATAACAGCCATTAGAACTTGCTCTAAATAGAGTTTAGCACCTGCTGATCAACCTTCCCCATCTCATCCTTTCCTTTTTAAACACAGTAAAGTGCAAAGTTAGTGCTGTAGTTTAAATAAAGGACTTATATAGAAATTTAGTGATGCTATCAAGAGGTGAGCTCACCAGGGCTCTAACCTCTTCAGTGGATTAATCCATTCATGATATTTTAGAACAGTGGGTCTCAACCTGTGGGTTGTGACCCTTTGGGGGGGTCTCATATAAGATATCCTCCATATCAGATATTTACATTATGATTGATAACAGTAGCAAAATTATAGCTATGAAGTAGCAATGAAATAATTTTATGGTCGGAGGGTCACCATAACACAAGAAACTGTACTAAAGGTTCTCAGCATTAGGAAGGTTGAGAACCACTGTTTTAGAAGGATACAGATATGCTTGGAAGGGTCTTTCTTGTTCCACGACCTCCCAAGGAAGAGCGTGGCAGTGAGAGAAAGGATAATTTGAAGAGACATTGAAATTCATGTGTAAGTAAAAACTAGATGAATGATTGAATACGGTAAACAGGAAAAAGGAAGTGCCTGGCATTCTGTGTTTTGAACAGTTGAGTGGTTGGTTGTGCTGTTTGCAGAGAATAGAAGTGGGAACAGAAAATTGAGGGGAAAAGCAAGTGTTCCATTTGACCTTGTGGTTCCATTGAGACAAATGTTCTAGAATGGGCATTATCATCCACGTGCAGCCACAGAGAGGCTAAAGAGACAGAATGAGAAGACAGATCTAGTTAAGGGATAGCAAGAAAATCTAGAAAGGAGAGATTTTCAAGAAGTAGATGTGGTTAGTAGAGTCAAATGCAGTAAAAAGGTCAACACAGACAGAAAATTTCCAAGTGAGTTTACAATAAATCCAGTGTTTTGGAGCCAAGTCACAGTCCTGTTAATGGAATTGGAGGCAGAGGGCTAGCACAAACCCAGGTGAGTGCGGCAGCTTGTAATTACAGGGAGTGTAATTACAGGAAGTGACAAGAACAGGCAGAGGTTTGCTAGTTAGGGTACCGTTTTAACTCTTTAATGCTTTTGTGTATGTTTGAAATTTATCCGGTAACTCTTTGTTAGACACAAGAGAACAATCTAGCCCCTCCAAAAAAAATGTGAGGCTACACAGAAAGAAGTGGAAAGCAAGTTTTCCAAAGCCAAAGAAAGAAGGAAACACAGTACAAATAGACTGGTTGAGTTTGCACTGAAAAATGGACACGTATGTCCTTGATATATATATATATTTCATCCACTCCAGGCTGACTTCCGACTCCTGATTCTCATGCTTCCACTCCCCGCATGTGCTAGTGTTACAGACATATGCTACCATGCCCTACTCTTCAGTGATACTCTCTAGTTTATTTGCTCTGCTATATGAGGAAGTACCATCTGCTTCTGTTATCTGTGTCCTAACTGGAACATGATGTGTTCCCTTTAGTGTTTCTAATCTTTGTTAGTATCCTGAGATCTGCAACTATTTGTTTTCCATTGTCTCTATGATAGTGCCCCTTAATATCATTGATTTTTTTCTAGAATGCTTATTAAAGTTTAATTGATGTATCATGAGCAGTAAATGTGTAGACTTCCATTTCATAAATGATGACTCAAGTACACATCATGAAACTGTTTTCATAATTAAATAAGAAAATATTCATTACATTTCAAAGTGTCTACACTAAAAACTGTTTTTATAATCTCAGCTTTAAGTTTAAGAAACCATAAAAGCATCAAATTCTGGAGAGTAACCAAAAATAATGGCAATATCCTCTACTTTTCAGGGTCTATGGAAATCCCACTGACTCACAACTTAAAGAGATAGAACCCACACCAGGCACTGGGAGAGGTATCATTCTCCAGCATAGGGTACCTCCATTTAAGCTTTTAAAAGTATGTACATATTTTGCAATGCTTCTACAATAGCAGGTTCTATTGTGCTGGTTATACCACATTTGTGAGTCATAGGAAATGGAGAAATAAAGCTGGTACTGATCTGGAAGCTTCATCCTAATGGCTAGCTTTTGTAGTACCAGAAGTTCCTATGAACAGTTCTGGCAGAGGAAGGGCACTGTCTTACCCAGTTGTGAATCCTGTAAGCCACAGTGATGACCAACCTGGCCAGACAGTTTCATTGGTGCACTACCCATATGAATGACTCAAAAGTAAACAACCACTTTCCTACTGGATTTAAAGCCCACTACCCAAGATAGGATTCATGCCTGGTACTGTTAACTGGGCCAAGAACCCATGACCTGGTCAGTTACAGTTCTTTCCAGAGAATCTGTTACTATTATTCAGCTAAATGGACATGATGTTAAACTGCTTCCTAAATACTTATCTTTATATCCATCGATTAGTGTATCTCTCAAACCCTCATCACAAAAGCTTCTTTTTGCAGCAAATAATGATTAACACAAAGATCCATACATACCTGGTCAAAATGCAACACATAAAAGACTATGGAATGATCACCTACTAATGGGACATTTATATCATACCTCCTCTTTCCAAGGCTCAGGCATCATCTCTGAAGTGGACGTGGAAAGATTGTAGGAGCCAGATGTGAGTGTAAGTAGTTAAAAAGTGATTTCTGGTTATAACAGGGCTGCTCCCATAATAACCCACAGCAGTTGTGATTGCTTTCATAAAACCTGCACAAAATCAAGCCAGCCAAAATTTTAGCATGAATGGGGGAGGGACATGAAATCCCAACCCTTGTTAAGGAGCCAGTGGGAATTGACTGTTACTGGGGAAAGGAGAGTCATTTAATTGGGTTGTGGCCCCTGATAGGCTGCCTATATCTCAGCAGTTGGCCATATACCCATAAGTGTCCTGCGGTACCAAGTAGACTTAGTAGGTTTAAAAATGTACATAATGTTGGGAGTGAGAAGTGGTGAGATGCATGGGCAGTATTAAGAGAGGGAGGTGGATTTGATCAAAACTTATTATTATTCATGTCTGAAGCTCTCAAGTAATAATTATAAAAAACATGAATCAGGAGCAAATTAGTAAAGTAAGTATAAAAAGGAAATAGTAAAGGTAAGCCTGGAAATCAGTTCAACAGCATGTAGGTAACCAACTGAGAAAAAAAAAAAAAAGAAAACCAACGGTTAATAGATTGAAAACATTTTAAATAAAATAATTTTTCTTATTTATTTATTTATTATTAAGAGATTTTTCTATTCATTTTACATACCAACCACAGAAGCCCCTCTCCTCCCTCCTTCCACTCCCTAGCCTTCCCCCCACAACCCATCCCCTGTTCCCACCTTTTCCAAGGCAAGGTCTCTCATGGGGAATCAGCAGAGCCTGATACATTCAGTTGAGGCAGGTCCAGGCCCATCTTCCCTGCATCAAGGCTGCGAAAAGTGTCTCATCATAGGCACTAGGCTCCAAAAAGCCAGTTTATGCACCAGGGAAGGGTCCTGATCCCACTGCCTGGGGGTCCCCTAAACAGTTCAAGCTAAACAACTGTCTTGCCTATCCAGAGGGCCTAGTACCATGGGGGCTCCTCACTTATTGGTCCACAGTTCATGCATTTCCACTAGTTTGGCTGGTCAACTCTGTCCATTTTCCCATCATGATCTTGGTGTCCCTTGCTCATAGAATCACTCCTCTCTCTCATCAATTGGACTCTGGGAGCACGGCCCGGCACCCAGCCGTGGATCTCTGCATCTGTTTACATCAGTCACTGGATGAGGGCTCTATGATGACAGTTAGGGTACTCAGCCATATGATCACCAGAGCAGGCCAGTTCAGGCACCCTCTCGACTATTGCGAGTAGTCTAAGATGGGGTCATCTTTGTGGGTTCCTGGGAACTTCCCTAGCACTCTGTTTCTACCTATTCCCATGATGTCTTCATTTATCATGGTATCTCTTTCCTAGCTCTCCCACTCTGTCCCTGTTCCAGCTTGACCCTCCCATTTCCCTATGTTCTCATCCCCCATCCCTTGCCCTCCATTACCTCCCCTCACCCCCAGTTTGCTCATGTAGATCTCATCTATTTCTCCTTCGCTGGGCCATCCATGCGTACTTCCTAGGGTCCTCCCTGCTAGCTATCCTCCCTGGAGCTGTGGGTTGCAGTCTGGTTATCCTTTGCTTTACATCTAGTATCCACTTATGAGTGAGTACATACTATGTTTGCCCTTCTGAGTCTGGGTTACCTCACTCAAGATGATGTTTTCTAGTTCCATCCATTTGCCTGTAAATTTCATGATGTCATTGTTTTTCTCTGCTGAGTAGTACTCCATTGTGTAAATGTACCACATTTTCTTTATCCATTCTTCAGTTGAAGGACATCTAGGTTGTTTCCAGGTTCTGGCTATTATTAATAATGCTGCTATGAACATAGTTGAGCATGTGTCCTTGTGGTATGATTGATCATTCCTTGGGTATATGCCCAAGAGTGCTATAGCTGTGTCTTGAGGAAGATTGATTCCCAATTTTCCGAGAAACTACATGCTGATTTCCAAAGTGGCTGTACAAGTTTGTACTCCCACCAACAGTGGAGGAGTGTTCCCCTTGCTCCACATCCTCTTCAACAAAAGCTGTCTTCAGTGTTTTTGATCTTAGCCATTCTGACGGGTGTAAGTTGATATCTCAGAGTTGTTTTGATTTGCATTTCCCTGATGACTAAGGATGTTGAGCAATTCCTTAAATGTCTTTCAGCCATTTGAGATTCTGCTGTTGAGAATTCTTTGTTCAGTTCTGTAGCCCATTTTTTAAATTCAATTGTTAGATATTTTGATGTCTAGTTTCTTGAGTTCTTTATATATTCTGGATATCAGCCCTCTGTCAGATGTGGGGTTGGTGAAGATCTTTTCCCATTCTGTAGACAGTCATTTTGTCTTATTGACCATGTCCTTTGCCCTACAAAAGCTTCTCAGTTTCAAGAGGTCCCATTTATTAATTGTTTCTTTCAGTGTCTGTGCTACTGGTATTATATTTAGGAAGTGATCTCTTGTGCCAGGGTATTCAAGACTACTTCCTACTTTCTCTTCTATCAGGTTCAGTGTGACTGGATTTATATTGAAGTCTTTGATCCATTTGGACTTGAGTTTTGTGCATGGTGAGAAATACAGATCTATTTGCAATCTTCTATATGTTGACATCCAGTTATGCCAGCACCATTTGTTGAAGATGCTTTCTTTATTCCATTGTACAGTTTTGGCTTCTTTGTCAAAAATCAGCTGTTTGTACGTGTGCTGTTTAATGTCAGGGTCTTCAATTTGATTCCATTTGTCCACATGTCGGTTTTTATGCCAATACCAAACTGTTTTTATTACTATAGCTCTATAGTAAAGCTTAAGGTCAGAGATAGTGATGCCTCCAGAAGTGGCTTTATTATACAGGATTCTTTTAGCTATCCTGGGTTTTTTGTTTTTCCATATGAAGTTGAATATTGTTCTTTCGAGGTCTGTGAAGAATTGTGTTGGGATTTTGATGGGGATTGCATTGAATCTGTAGATTGCTTTTGGTAAGATTGTCATTTTTACTATGTTAATCCTACCTATCCATAAACATGGGAGATCTTTCCATCTTCTTATATCTTCTTCAATTTCTTTCTTCAGAGACCTAAAGTTCTTGTCATACAGGTCCTTCACTTGCTCAGTTAGAGTTACCCCAAGGTATTTTACATTATTTCTGACTATTGGAAAGGGTGATGATTCTCTTATTTCTTTCTCAGCCTTTTTATCATTTGTATATAGGAGGGCTACTGATTTTATTTTTTGAGTTAATCTTGTATCCTAAGTTTAGAATAGCTGTGGGTGCTCACGACATTTGTGTGCTTTATTCTGGGATACGGCTAAAAATTTGGATCTAGCTTTCTAGAGTTGTTCTTCAGGTAGGATTAGAGCAATCTATTGGTGCTCTCCTCACTAGTCTTTTAATTTAGAAATACAGCATCCATAAAATAAGCGTGGTTAGGACTTGAGAGTTGTAGGCCAAAAAGTTAAATGTTTTTGTGTGTAGCTGTATCACTCTGTAATAGTGACCTCTAAACCTTGTGTTTTATATGAAGCAAAATAAACTAGTCAAATATAAATCACTATTCATGAGGGTTTTTACTGCTTCTAGTCTGGCATTACTCCGAGTGATGTGCTCTCTAGTTTATGACCAAATCAAAAGATCATGGAGGAATGTCCCCATGGAACTGTGGGTTGTCCTTCTGTGTTTTATTTTGAGTGACTATGACTTGTTATCAAGTATGAGAGCAGATGGCTATGATTGCCAAAACACCCTTTCTCTATAAATAAGAAAAAAAAAATGGGCAAAAAAAAATCCAGAAAAAAATGAGAGTAAAAATTTTTTACTATTTTTAAACATTTTAAATTATTCCATGTGTATATTAGTCAACTTTCTCTTTGCTGTGACAAAATATTTAGCAAAAGCAACCTACGGAAGGAAGTGTTTATTGTGACTAACAGTTTGATGGTATAGTTCATAAGAGACGAAAAAGTCTGTGGCAGTGAAAATGGTTTTAGTTGTGGCTGTAGAAGCATGAAGTAGTTGCTCACATTGCATCCATGGTCAGGAAGCAGAGAGATGAATGTTGGTACTCTGCTGTGGATTATTGATTGATAAATAAAACACTGATTGGCCAGTAGCCAGGCAGGAAGGATAGGTGGGACACAGAGAGAGGAGAATTGAGAGAACAGGGAGGGAGGGAGGAGGAGACGCCAGCCTGCCTTCCAGGGAGCATCATGTAAAGGCAGCAGGTAAAGCCACGGAACATGTGGTGACATATAGATTAACAGAAATGGGCTGAGTTTAAGAGTAAGAGCTAGACAATGGTAGGCCTGAGCTAATGGCCGAGCAGTTTAAATAATATAAGCGTCTGTATGTTTATTTTATAAGTGGGCTACGGGACTGCCGGGGCTTGGTAGGACACGGAGAGAAAAACTCTAGCTACAGTACTCAGATTACTTCTCAGACCACTGGATGGTGTCACCCACATTCAGGATGAATCTTCCTTCCTCGGTTAAACCTCTTTGAAAATATCCTGGCAGACATACCTAGAGGTGTATATCTCCCAGGTGACTCTAAATATAGTGAAATTGACAATCAAGATTAATTGTCACAATGTGCTTTATTTTACATGCTTTAAATTTTAGATTATATACAATTTATAAATGCTAATAAGAGCTTATATAATTTCTATGTATTAGTGTTTTTACACAATATTTGGATACCAGTAGTAACCTTGAAGTCATTATATATAACAATTTTGCATATTCTTAAATATGTTCACATCATAGTCTTACTTCATACTTTGCTATTGCTATAAATATATTTGATAGAGGATTATTCTCAGCACCATACAGAGAAAAACATCATAAAAATAAACTGCTCTAGATGTCTGTGTACTGTTAAGCCAGGGGTTCATGGATTTCATTTTACATAAAAACCTTTATTTAAAAAAATATCTTTGGGGTTATTATGCTGGATAGTTTTATGTCAACTTGACACAAGCTAAAATCATCTGAGAGGTAGGAACCTTGTTAAGATCCATCTGTAGGCAAGCCTGCAGGGCATTTTTTAAATTAATGACTGATGGGAGAGGGCCCAGCCCATTGTAGGTGTGCTATCCCTGGGCTGCAGGTACTGGGTTCTATAAGAAAGTAGGCTGAGCAAGCTAGAGGGAATAAGCCAATAAGCAGCATTCCTCCATGGCCTCTGCATCAGCTCCTGCCTCCACATTCTGGCCCTATTTAAGTTCCTATCCTGACTTTCTTTAATGATGGACTACAATGTGGAAGTGTAAGCCAAGTGAGCTCTTTCCTCCTCATCTTGCTTATGGTCTTGGTGTTTCATCACAGCAATAGTAACCCTAACTGGGGCAGCCATTAAATTATAAGTAGCAAAATTAGTATAAGTAGAGTTAAAATTCTACACTTTTTCTTTTTTCATTGATCAGGTGACAGTGATTATCAACATCCAGAAATATTTAAATATTCATTTTATGTGAAAATTTAGTTTCTTTTGAATAAAAGTCTGTTAGTGTTCATATCCCACAGAATGGATAACCCTTCATTGTATGTACATTTGATCAATCATAGTGAGTCATATATTAGCAACTCAGTTTTAGTTTTAAAATCCAAGATATAAAGCTTTTAGCGAATCAGCCCTTTTCCTTTTCTGTGAGGGAAGTTGTTGAATACGATTGTATCAAGCGACTAACTAAAATACAGTTCTTTGTAGCCTAATTTGAGATCTTGAGTTACTTAGTAACAAATATTGCTCCCAAGAAAATACAAATTTTCAAATAATTTAATTTTGATTTGTTTTTTTTTTAAATGAAGTTTGGAGTCTTCTACACAATAAAACAGTATTTTCTTCATGTAAAAGGACCATTGCAACCTATGAGCACATAGTGACAGTGGCCACATGGCCAAGACTTGAGCAAGATCAAACTTGTTGGATGCTGATATGAATGGGGAGAGCAGCCCATGAAATCCCATCCCTAGCTGAGGAACCATTTGCAATTGATAGGAAGAGAGTCAGTTTTCTATAGGGATGGGGCCCCTTGTAGGTCATCCACATTTCAGTGGATAGCCCCACATTCATGGACATCCTGTTAACACTAAATGGACTCAGTTGCTTAAAAAAAAGAGTATGTGATGTTAGAAGGGAGAAGTGGTGATGGTGTGGGTATGAGAAGAGTCAGAGGGGAGGGAGTGGGTCATGTATTTATAAAATCTTTGTGTAAATGGGTGAAGTTCTTAAACATTGCATAGGAAAACGATGGGGGTTTATCTCACAGCATCACAAATTGATTAGTTGAAACCCTGGCCTTGCCTCTCCACTCCATTATCATCTTCATTAGCATGAGTTAAAATTAAACACATCTCAAGCTAAAACCATTATTCCTACTACTTCGTCTATCCTGCTTCTTTGATTTGCTTGAATTGTAACATTATGTTCTTGATCATTTGGGTTTAACTTTTATCATTTAGTGTGACTGACTAGTCATTTCAGGAATCTATTCTCCTCCTTTTTGTGTTTACAGTCTTTAAGCCATCTCCTTCAGGAACCCTTCATGACTGTCAGGACCCACCTGACCTATCGAACAGTCCTGAAACTAGGGGAGTGAGGATTGATAAAAAACAGGGACATAAAAGAAAAGACAGAGACACCTGAGAGGTTTGGGAGGGCTCTGAGTCAATAACTCAGCAGCCCCAAGTTTATTTCTCACAGACTTTTTATACCTCCTCCTCTCGAGGACATCATGGTTCAAGGAACAAACAAGCATAAACACCTCCTAATTCTTAAGACATCTGGTAAGCAAGCACACCTTTAGCGAAACATCCTGTTTTCCAGCCTTAAAGAGCAAAGACAAGCTTGAACTCTCTGACACTGAGTCAAGTTGGAATCAAGTCACAAATTGGAGTCACTGTGGGCTCCCACACTTGACACAGAATTCTTCAAAGTAAATGAATAGCCTCATATTTGGGGCATATGCTCTGATCCTCTGACTGTTCCTTCTGTATTAAACTGTCATCTGTTAGTTTTATTTACTCTAAAGGTAGCATCTCCCTGCTTATTCTGAGATTTTCTGTTTTCAGCTGTTTCCTTATGATATTCCAGGAGTAAATGATTTTCTTCTCATGTATACTCCTTGGTAATGATTAACTTTTAGAAATCTTTGGATGAATAATTTTTGATCATTTCTGGAACATTGTCCTATTTATCCATTTTGCCTCTACTTTATTTTAGATATTTTATATGGAAATGCCCTCCAAAGAATCAGTCCTGTGTTTTGCTATTAAGCCCACCAATTGAGTTAGAAAATCCAATCATGTACTTTCTTTTAAGCAACTGATTCCATTTAGTGTTAAGAGTTTGTTCATGAATATGGGGCCATCCACTGAAATGTGGATGATCTACAAGGGCCCCACCCCTGTAGAAAACTGACTCCCCTCCAGTAGCTAAGGATGGAACTTCACAGATACTCAGTTATTTCTTGAACTGGATATCAAAATTCAGTTGACATTCTCTAAATATTTATCTGTATTTTCTTAACATTTTAGCAGGTTCCAGTGATTTTTTTTTTATCCACTAAGGCAAATATTTAGATTATCTTGGTAAGCCTGTGTTATTTGTTTTGTCCTTTGATTAACAATCAAATCCTTTTCATTTCCACAAGTATAAATTTTCCTTTACATTCTAAACATTCTTTCAAGGACCTATAGAAGTCCTTATATCTTCTACCAGGAACTCTTACCTTTTTTGTGTGTATGTGTAGTGGGTTATAGAACAAGAGGTGACTCATTTCATTTATATGGATGATAGTTGAATCTCAATTTTAATAAAATTCTGTCTTCTTTCAGGTTATAATCATCCCTATATTGTGCAGTTAACAAGATGCTAAACCTTTTCTTTTTCTTTTGAAAGAAAGACAGGTTTCTTTAGCTGATCTCTTACTTCTCTGACTCATGTAACTTCAAAATCTCCAAACATGCTAAAGGGTGAGAGCAAGGTCCATGGTAGGCTCCTTCCTGCTAATGGTTTGCTTCTGAGCACTGACATCTTAGCACTATTAATCGATCATCTATCTATCTATCTATCTATCTATCTATCTATCTATCCATCTATCTATCCATCTATATCCATATCTAGTTTTTCTAGTTTCCCAGGTGACATTTTGAATCAGAAAGCACTCTGCTTATGTATAATACTCATATATTTTAGACTTTTCAACCCTATAGTTTGTCACTCTTGTTCTAAATGATTTTCTAGAACAGATCTTTGCTGATTTTTGGTGCTCCAAAGGAAACCAGTCTGCCTTACCCAACAGCCCTATCAGTGTGAGTAGGCACATCTCCATCTGCTGAGGGCTCAAGTGCAACAGAAGTAGAGCAAGAGTAATTTATTCAGTCAAAAAGATAAAAAAAAATAGAGCTGTGGGCTGGAAAGATGCCACAGCTGGTAATGTCCTTGACATGCAGACATGGGGACTTGCACTTACTCCCCAGAACCCCTGTGACAAAAGCAATGTGTGGTGGCACATCCTTGTAATCCCAGGACTGAGGAACTGCAGACAGGCACATCTCCAAGGCTCACTGGTCAGCCACACTAATTGGAAAGCTCTAGGTCCCAATGAAAGAATGTGTCTCAAAACAGCTGTTGAGATGATTCAGCTGCTCATCTTGATTGCTTGCCACTCACCATACTGACAACTTGAATTGAATCTCCAGGACCCACATGGTGGAGACCCATGTGGAAGAGAAGCAATTCTTACCAGTTGTCCTCTGACCCTCACTCCTGTGTTGTGACACATGTTCACACACACAAATAAATAAATAAATACATATAATAATAAAACATGTCAAGGTTGATAGCTTATGAGAAATGACTGGAGATGATCCTCTGCCTTCCACATGTTTGCACATATATAAACACACTGGTATACACTAGAACTTTATATAGTCCTTACTTATATAAGTCTCTAAAGTCTTCAAAAAACATTTTCTATATATTTTTCCTTTATCATGGGTGTTCACATTTTATCCAAAGGCAGTTCTTAAGAAGACCAGTATATTCTCTCATATTTGCATGTCAGAGTGACTTCATACACACAGTAGTTGGAATCCTGTAGTAAAACAGAAACAGTAGGTCTCTCTCTCTCTCTCTCTCTCTCTCTCTCTCTCTCTCTCTCTCTCTCTCACACACACACACACACACACACACACACACAAGTTATTACTGATTAACGAGAAGTCCCATGTTCTGATGTCTGCAGGCTCTATGCCCAGGAATTACAGCAGACTCCAGCTCTGAGTATCTGAGGAGCCAATGGTATAAATTTTAATCTGAAGGCCTGAGAACATGAAATGAAGTGTCTCAGCTGGAGCAGTGATGTAGTAACAGAAATCAACTTCATCTTTCATCTGTCCTTTGTTGCACCCTATGGGCTAGGTAGTGTCATTGCTGGGAAGAGCTATCTCCTGAGCTCAACCATTAAAATATGTTTCTTACTGGGAACAGCCTCAGAGACACTAAAAACATAATGCTTAATCTGGAACCTATGCCAAATGGTCACATAAAATAACCATCACACTTGTTATAAAATTGTGACTTAAGTACACTTTCTTTTTGCATATTAAAAGTATCACTTTCTTATCTGAAAATGTTCACATTTTTACAAAAAAAAATTCCTACTTATTTTTTAAAATATGTATATATATATGTGTGTGTGTGTGTGGTATATGGGCATGTGTTTACATGTGTGGATACATATTTGGGTACTTATGCATGTATACATCTACATCTCTGAATGTATGTATTGAGGTCCAAGGTTGACATTGGGTGTCCTCCATCATTTTACTCTTGATTAACTCATAACTTGTCAAATCAGGTAGTCTTGCTAACCAGGTTCCTCCAGGGATTTACTCTGCCTCTGCCTCCTGAATGCTGGGATTTGGGGCAGATACACACGCCCCACTTGGCTTTCACTTGATGCTCAGCATCTTGAACTCCAGTCTTCATGCCTGTCCAGCAAACACCTTACCTGCTAAGCTGTCCCCACAGCACTATTAGACTATTTTCTCTATTTTCAGAGACTTTTGGAATCTTTTCCTTGTCTTTGACTTTCTAAGTATTCCCACTTTCATTTTCATAGGTAGATTGTCCATATTCTTTGTTTTTGGCATTGTTTCAGGCCTTTCAATCTACGATCTTTTATCTTTCTTTAATTCAATAAAATTCATCCCTGTTGCTTCTTTGATATTTTAACTCCTTTCCATTTCCACTGTAGTGTGTGTGTGTGTGTGTGTGTGTGTGTGTGTGTATGTGTGTGTGTGTGTGTGTATGTATGTATGTATGTATGTATGTATGTATGTATGTGTATTTCCTCTTACCCCAAATTGGCACATCCATTTCTGTCCTCTGTTTCTTCACTGTGGGGTGAGCATCATGGCTCCTGAACAACCTTCTACTTGCCTGCAGAAGCCACAACGTCAGGGCTGAACCCATAGCTAATCTGAGTCTTGGAAGATGACCTGCCTAACTTCCTGATATTATGATACTGGAGGATGTGAAGAGCTGCTCACAAGCCATTGTCTACTCATCTCTGTCTACTAAGGGGGGCATTACAAATATTTCTTCTTACCTCCCTAGTTCTGATGAAGAAGGATACTTGAGTCAGTCATTCTAAAATACCTAGATTTATCAAACTGATTAGTTATGGCATAGCCATGCCCCTTGGCCATTAATATCACAGTCATCTACTGTTACCTGCCATCTGTAGGACACACGATGCAGGCAGTACTGCCTTTAGCCATTTTTTTTTATTTTGTCCTATACAAATTAATGAACTGAATTTTATTTTTATTACTTTTTAATTTTATTTATGCATATAAATGTGTGTGAGTACACATGAGTCACAGTGCTGTGTGGTGTTCAGAGGACAGTTTGTGGAAGCCACTTTTCTCCTCTCACTGTTTGGGGCTCAGGGATTAAACTCATGTCATCAGGCTTGCGAGCAGGCTCATTTACCCACAGAGTCATTTTTTTTTTTTTCTGGACCGTAAACTGAATTTGAAAAGGGCTTGATTACTTGGGAGTAGAATATTCTAGGCCTTAGCTTTGCTTTGACATTCTCTTTCTCTTGTTTCTTCAAGAAATTTTGTCGGCATAATCCTATCCATTGCTTTAACTATGTCACTCAAACTAGTTTCTGCATTTTTTAATATATGTGGTATATACATGTTTGTACACATGTGCGTACTTGTGCATGTACATGGAGGTCATAGGAGGATATTGAATGCTCTATTCTATTGCTCACTGACTTAATCCCACTGAGACTGAGTCTCTCACTGAACCTGAGGACTGTCATTTTTCAAAAAGGTTAGACTGGCTGAACCTAGCACTCATTGGTTTGAGGCTTTGCAGTTCAGTAATTCCCAGAGTCCCCCATGTCTCTGTCTCTTCTCTCAACCAGCACTTGGGTTTCAGGCATGCACAGCCATGCCCAGTTTTCTATGTCAGTGCTGGGGATCTGAACTCAGCTTCCTAATGCTTGCCCACCATCAGTCCTATACCCTCAGTTTTCTGCTGAGGCCAGTCATGCCGTTTTCCCCACCTATAGTGCTTTCTTTGCACTACGATTATTTTACCCAATAATTATTTTTTCTCTATTAAGAATTTTTTTATTCATTTTACATACCAACCACAGATCCCCCTCTCTCCTTGCCTCCCATTATCCCCAACCCCTCAGTTCCCTCCAAAAAGGTGAGGCCTCCCATGGAGAGTCAGCAGAGCCTGGTACATTCAGTTGAGGCAGGTCCAAGCCCCTCGTCCTGCATCAAGGCTGTGCAAGGGATAGATCCTGATCCTACTGCCAGGGGCTCCTTAAGCAGACCAAGCTATACAACTGTCTTGCTTATGCAGAGGTCCTACTCCAGTCCCATGCAGGCTCCACAGCTGTTGGTCTAAAGTTCATGAGTTCCCACTAGTTTGGTTCTGTTGTCTCTGTAGGTTTCCCCATCATGATCTTGATGCTCCTTGCTCATAGAATCCCTCTTCTCTCTCTTCAACTGGATTCTTGGAGCTCAGCCTGGTACTTGGCTTTAGATCTCTGTATCTGCTTCCATCGGTTACTGGATGAAGGCTCTATGATGACAGTTGGTATATTCACCAATCTGATTACCAGAGTAAGCCAGCTAAGGCACCCTCTCCACTACTGATAGTAGTCTAAGCTGGGGTCATCCTTATGGATTCCTGGGAACATCCCTAGCACTAGGTTTCTCCCTATCCCCATTATGTCTCCCTCCATCAGGATATCTCTTTCATTGCTTTCCCACTCTGTCCCTGTTCCAGCTCAACCATTCCATTTCCTTATGTTCTCATACTCCATCCCCTACCCTATATTGCTCCCTCTTACCCCCAGTTTACTCAGGAGATCTCATCTATTTCCTCTTTCCAGGGCGATCTATGTGTCCCTCTTAGGTTCTTCCTTGTTAGCTATCTTCTTTGGAGTTGTGGGTTCTAGTCTGGTAATCCTTTGCTTTATACCAAGTATCCACTTGTGAGTGAGTACATATCATGTTTGTTTTTCTGAGTCTGGGTTACCTCACCCAGGATGATATTTTCTAGTTCTATCCATTTGCTTGCAAATTTCATGATGTCATTGTTTTTCCTGCTAAGTAGTACTCTATTGTGTAAATGTACCACATTTTCTTTATCCATTCTTCAGTTGAGGGGCATCTAGGCTGATTCCAGATTCTGGCTATTATGAATAATGCTGCTATGAACATAGTTGAGCAAATGTCCTTGTGGTATGATTGATCATTCCTTGGGTATATTCCCAAGAGTAGTATCATTGTATACCAAATAATTCTTGATCCCAATAATCCTCTATGCATTTTATATGTAAATATTTTTTCTGTATCCTCATGCATATGCATCATTCTCTTTTCAAATCTTGGTTTGTTATTTCTAACAATTCTCCATGTTGAATCTTCCAGATTTCAGAAAGTTATTAGTTATTGTCATTTTATGGGGTTGTACTCCTCCATTATCTATATTTCTTTAAATATATATGCTATTCTATGGTTGGTTGACCTTCCCTCATCCTGTTTAAACCTTCAAATTTATATAACTATATATAAAAAACTATACATATATATTTAGTTAGTTAGTTAGTAATGCTTGTGGTGAGGACTGAGTAGTAATAAAATAATGCAACAGAGGCATACAAACAGAGCTGTGTGTATATGTGTGTGTGTTGGGGGGTGGTAAAACCCTAAAACCTAGGGTTTGTGCGTGCCAGGCAGGTTCTCTCCCATTGATCTACACCCTTGTTCCTTAAGAATAGAACTTTGTTTTTCTCCAGTCTGCTTTCAGCTACCAAAGAACCTCTTCTGTCCTCTCACTATGAAGCTATTTGGAAACTTCCCCACAAGCATCTGTCTGTTCCTTGAATTTATATTGTTTTCCAGAAGCTATAGTTTATCCAAGGCTGATTTTGGGGACAGAGCCAGTAGCCATGCTAGTTTGTCATTTTGCCAGAAACTGTAAATTACAGTCTTTCAGAGCCCAGTCAGACATTATAGAAGATAGTTTTCCCTTCCATAGAACAATTCAGAAACTATAGACTCTAAGTAACAAATGGTCACCCACGGTTATGCAGTCAGCTTATAGAAAAAGTTATGATCCTGCTCCCTAGGCCCTTGTCCTGTGGCTGTTCCACTAAACATGTCCATGTAACTTGAAATCTCTGGGTCTTCACTATGTTAACATCACATTTGCATGCATAAAGGCAAACCTCTTTTTAAACTCCCTGACCCAAATGGTTGTTTTCAACCTATTTTCTCTTCTTGAAAACAAGACTTCACAAAGCCGCTGATATGTGGACAATAACATCTACCCCAAAAGCTGCCCAGACTGCTAGAATTAGCATGACCTGGAGAAAGGTCTGGGTGTACTCAGAGAAGAGAGATAAGTTGACATATCTAAGGGTTGGAAGATATGGGTGAATCTGTCTGGACAGTGCCTTCCACACAAATTCCTTCATATATTTCAGAGTTAGTTTGGTGATTGTCTTTGAAGTGGATACTTTAAATGCCAGGATTTAGTGAATTAACAGAGATTTGCAAGTCCAGTCCAGTTTCAGCAGCTCTAGAGTCATGCTTATTTGGAACATGGTCTAATTCAACGTCATCACATCGAGGCTAGAACATTACTAGTGCTGGAACCAAGAGGATACAGGGCAAAATTTTGTGAAAAATTAGTTGTGACTCCATTGATACAGTAACTAGAATATTCTTTTTTTTCCTTGGTTTTTTGAGACAAGGTTTCTGTGTAACAGTCCTGGCTGTCCTGAAACTCACTTTGTAGACCAGGCTGGCCTAGAAATCATTGAGATCTGCCTGCCTCTGCCTCCTGAGTGCTGGAATTAATGGCATGTGCCACCACCACCTGGCTTTACAAATGTATGTGAATTTACAAAAATCATACATATTTTAGCAAAAAGGGTCAATTTAATATCTGTCTTAATTTGAATATTTTCTATTTTTAATTTTTAATTAAAATATAAAGTAATAGGATTATGAAATTGTCCTAGTTTGTTTCTCTATTGTGATAAAACATGGATCAAAAGTAACTTGGGTAAGAAAGGGTTTATTTCATCTTACATGTCTAGGTCACAGTTCATCATGGAAGGAAGTCAGGGTAGGGATTCAAGAACAGAGGTAGACATCATAGAGGAACTGAGGAACACTGTTGACCTAGCTTGCTCCCCCTGGCTTGCTCAGCCTGTTTTCTCTTACAACCCAGAACCACTTGCCCAGGCATGGCACTGTCCATAGTGGGCTGGACCCTCCTATATCAATCATTAATCAAGAAAATGCCTCACAAGCTTATCCTACAGACTAGTCTCATGGAAGCAATTCTTCAACTGAAGCTTCCTCTTCCCAGGTGACTCTAGTTTGTATCAATGTAACAAAAACCAACCGTCACAGACATTTCCTACATATTTACTTTATTGTTCCCCTTCCATCGTCCCACACACACATGCCCCATTAATACCTGTTGACTCATATTAGTTCTTTCTCTGTTTCATGTCACATGTGTTCTATTCTCCTCATTCCCAAAACTTCTTATATACACTGTTGGTCTACTTTCTAATTTTATGACCTGTACCCAAACATGCACACACACACACACACACACACACACACACACACACACACACACACATCCCTTCACAGGTAGGATTTACATATGTGAGAGAATATGTATTATGTCTTTCTGAGTCTGAGATAACTTAACATAAAAATTTCTATATCTATCAATTTTATTGCAATTTCATAGTTTCATTTTTCTTTCCAGCCAAATATATATATATATATATATATATATATATATATATATATATAACCACATATTCATTTTGCACTTATCTGTTGATGGACATCTAGGCTGATCCAATTTCCTTGTTAATGTGAACACAGCTACAATTAACATGGATGTGCAAACATCTCAGGTAAACATTGGTAGACATAGAGTCCTTTGCATATACATCCAGAAGTGGTATAGCTGGAATCTCCAAACTGGTTTGTATCAGCGGCTGCATCAGGATCCACTCCCATGAGTGACTAAGTTCCTCATATCCTTGCCTGCACTGGTGATTTGTTTTCCTGATGGCCTTCCTGACTGGGATGAGACAGAATTGCAATGCATAATACCCAAAGATGTTGGACACTTTAAAAACTATTTACAAGTTGCACTCTCTAGAGGAATAAGGATTTGTTAGATCGCCTTACACAAAAGAGGCTGGGTAGTCCAACCCTGACTGCCTGCGTGCTAGAGAAGCAGAGAACCTGATACCTGCTCAGTTTGTGAAGTTGGATGCCTTCCACCCCCAATCAAAAGCTCAGGAGAACTTTGCAGAATCACGGATCTTCACCTCACACAGGAAAGGATGACTGTGGGAGCAGCCGGAACAGCAGCAATAACAACTGGGATAGATGTGCTTATTAGCAAGCATCGAAGGCAAGCAGGCAAACTGTGTTGCTTTTTCCCAATACCTTTTCATAATCGCGGCTGTGAGTGGAAGGTACTGCCTAGTCTTCTCTCAGTTAATCCTTTTTGGAAATGTCCTCAACGTCTACCCTGATGCATGTCTCTTAGTTAACTCCAAATTCATTCAGGCTGACAATAGAAATTTAGAAAAATGTTGGCCATTTGTGTGTCTTCCTTTAAGAACTATTAAGTTTCTTAGCCTATTTATTGGTTGGCAGTTAAGGACATTTTCTTTTCTTTTTTTTTTTTTTTACCATATTTAGTTTTTGCAGCTCTTTATTTAGATATTAACCTCCTGTCTAAAATATAGCTTGCAAAATTTTGCCGCATTCTGCAGGCAACTTGTTCACTCAGCTGATGGTTTTCTTTGTTGTGAGGAAAAAGGATTTTTTTATTTCATTTAATCCCACTTATTAATTTTAGTGGCTAGTTCCTATGCGGTATGTATTCTAATTAAAAAGTTCTCTTGGCAATCCAGATTTTAATTTAAGATCTTTGGTCCATTTTGAATTGAGTTTTGTTCAGGGTGAGAGATATGACTCTAATTTCATTAACACTGAGTTTCCCCAGAACCATTTATTTAATGTTGTATCTTTTTTTTTCCTTTTTGGTGTATAGTTTTGACATATATGTAAAAAATTAGGTGCTCATAGTGGTGTGGCTTTATCTCTGAGTTATCTATTATGTTCTATTGATCAGTGTGTCTGTTCTTATGCCAGTAACATAATTTCCTTGTCACCAAGGCTCTCTAGCATAATTTGAAGTCAGAGTTTATGGTACCTCCAGAAATGTTCTTTCTGCTTAGGATTGCTTTGGCTATCCATGATCTTTAGGACTTACAAAATAAATTTAGGATTCTCTAGTTCTGTGAAGAGTTTCATTGGAATTTCGATAAAGATTGAGCTGAATCTGTAGAGTATTTTTGGTAATGTAGCCATTTCACAATACTAGTTCTGCCAATCCAGGAGAGTAGGAGGTCTTCCATCATTTGTGTCTGTGTGTGAGTGTGTGTGTGTATAGATAGGTGTATATAGGTGTGTGTGTGTGTGTGTGTGTGTGTGTGTGTGTGTGTGTGTGTGTGAGTGTTTAGGTTTTCACTTCCATAGTTAGTTAGAATATAGGCTATACTGCTGTTGCCATTGTCATCCTTTTGTTGATCAGAATATAGGCTATCATAGTTGATGATCCTCCAGAACTGGATAATTAAGTCCCTATTGATGAACATACCATATACTTAAGTCATGAACATCAAGAAAACAACCTGTAGCAACCTGGAAGCTTCACCAACTTCTAGCTAGCTTTTGTGGTACTAGACAGCACTGTGCACACCACTGGGAAATAAAGTTTATTAATAGTCTTACTCTGTTGTGAATCTGGTACAACAGTGGTACAAATGTTTTTGGAATAACCAATCATGTTCTGGTTGGATTTAAGACTAATGACACAAGATGGAATTCATACTACTGTTAATTCGACTGAAAACCTGCAGTGAGTAGGTCACAAGCCCTAGGGGAGAACTTACTATTTCATTTAGCTAAATGGATGAAATATTAAACTGTCCCATAATTACTTATCATTATACCTATAGCTCAGTGCAGCTCTCAGCCCTCATTAGAGAAGCTTCCTTTTGCAGTAGGTAGCAATGAATAAGGAGACTCTTAACTGGTCAAAATGTAGAGAGTAAGAGACATGGACTGAACAGTGGGGCATTTATATCATACCTTTCCCTGAAGGCTAGGGGATCATCTCCAAAAAGGGGGCCGAAGGATGTTAAGAGCCAGAGGTAATAGAGTACTGTAGGGAAAGTGTTTCTGATCATGACAGGATCATTGAACACATGAAGTCACTATGGCTATGACTGAGTACGCACAAGACCTTCACAAGATTAAAACAGCAAACATTCTAACATATTATCACAAAGAGCCCACAAAGTCCCACTCTTAGATGAGGAGCCACTGGCAATTTATGGCTACTGCCAGAGGGGGAGTCAGTATACTTCAGCTGCAGATCCCGAGATGTTGTTCATGCTCCAGCGAATGGCCCTATACCATACTGGTATCACTAAGTGGACTCGGTAGATTAAAAAACAGTATATGATTTTTGGATGGAAAGCTGGTGATGTGGGTGTTGGAAGAGTTGGAATGAAATGATTGGGGTAGATTTGATCAAATCATATTATATTCATACATGAAATTAATAAATAAAAAACTAAAAACAGTAAACCAGAGTTTCCCCCAAATTTCTTTCTCAGCAGGTTCATTATCATATATAGAAAATCTTCTTTTTGCATGTTGATTTTGTGTCCTACAATCACACTGGGAGATCTAAAAGCTTTCGGGTAAAGTCATAAGATATTGTAAGCTTAGAATCTTGTTATTTACAAATTAGGGTAATTTTGCTTCTTCCTTTCTTATTTGGATCCCTTTTATATCTTTATCTTATCTTGTTTCTTTACAATTTAAGCACTGTATTGGACAAAAGAGGAGAGTGGCCACATTGTCTAGCTCCAAATTTAGAGAAAATATTATCAATTTTCCTCATTTATTATAATGTTGGCTATACGTTTGTCAAATATAACCATTTGATTGAATTCTTTTATTTCCAGAATTGCTGTTTGATTATTTTTCAGTGACTCAATTTCCTTATTTCTTAAAATTTTCATTCACATTTCTTAATTTCTCCTTGAAGTCACTGACTGCAACATTCATTTTGGTATCTCTGTTGCCTAGGTCAGGATTTGTTTCCTTAATTTGCTCATATGTTATTTGAGTTCTCTATACGTTTGTGAACGCTTTTGGCCATAGAACTCTGAATTCTTTCTCCCACGTTTCAGTTTCTTCCGTGTCTGTGAATTCCATGGCAGGGGATTTGTCTGATGTGGCTTTGCTCCCGTGGGTTGTCTCCTCATAGTCTTCACCTTTTGTGTATTTTGTACACTTTTGAGGATCAGTATGTTTGATCCTACCCCCTTTCCCACTCTTTTGTTTTGTTTTTACCTGAGCCCCGCTTGAGGGTTGTCTTCACTAAGAATTATGTTTCCCACCACGGTTTAGGAGGGACGTGGCTGTAGTCCCTCCTAACAATTTACCATCAGTCCTGACATTGACTTAGAGCAGGAGATACCTGTGTACCTCACCTGGGTTCTCACCTGGCAAGAGGTCTCTCTCTTACCCCAGCAAGTTACAATTACGCTCCTAGGGCACGAGATCAAACTTTCCACAGACAGGGCTTTCTGTATTCAGGTGTAAAATGAGGAGAAGAATGAATGGGTAAAGGGAGGAGTTTGTGTGACAAGGAATATGAATGGGTTTGAAAGGTATGACAGGTAACCATTGCAGACATAGAGGTAAAAAAAGAAGTAAGGGAGAGTCATGACTGTCTTTCCAGTGGAGTAGAAGTAAAAGCACAGACGCTTAACAACTGGAGCACATAATAATAGTAATAGTAATAATAACAGTAATAATAATAATAATGGTAATAAAAATAAAATATAGAGAAAAATAAAAAACTAAAATGTTTTTAAACAATTGGCAATGATATAAGATAGCATTGTGCTGTGTTTATTTTCATTTTTTTTATTATTATTTTTTTCTCCTCTCATTTAGGTTTTCATTTGCATTCTTCTCTGTAGGTCTGAGGAAGACTGCCAATCTCAAGTAATTCAAACAAGCCAGTGAGCCCTTCAGTAAGAAAAATTTCTATGTGCACAGACTGCTTATTGCCAGAATTCCCTGGCAAGAGGTCTCTCTCTTACCCCAGCAAGTTACAATTACACTCCTAGTGCACGAGATCAAACTTTCCACAGGCAGGGCTTTCTGTCACATAGACAGGGCTTTCTGTCACGCAGGCTCCCGATGGAAGTGGAAGGCCTGCCCAGCTGAGTACCTTCATGTGTTGGCACAGTACTGAGGTAGGCCACAGAACCCTTCTGGCAGTCCCAGAGATCTCAGTCCTGACAATGGTAGGGGAAGAGAGTTGTTTTGTCTGCCTGCCTTAGGTTCAGGATTTTGACCACACTAGTTCCATACTGTCACAGCACTCTGCTCAGTCTGTCCTCTGTGTTTGTTTCAACAGCTGGAATCTTCTCTGTCTGAAACTCCTGATGCTGCTCTTACAAGCAGTTCTGTGGTAGAGCACTTAATATGTATACAGCAAAAATTGCTCAAAGAGTTGTGGGTCAAGCGGAGCAGCTCATCAAAGTATCAAAGCAGCCTTGGTCCTTCTCCTTCTAAATGAATTAATCCATTTGCTCAGATGCAATGTTTCATGTGCCACTATACCCAGAAGACTTTGTTTCTGTTTTATTTTTACCATTTTATTTTTCCTTATTCATTTTTTAAAATTCATTTGTGTAGGGGTCTCCCTTTTCGTCATGGTCATGAGGGCAAATGGAGCGGAGGCAGCGTGCAGGGCTTGGTCAGCCTGTGAGTACAACAGAAATTGCTGTTCTCAACTTCAGTGTGAGAGCTCAACTTTACTTCATAGCAAGACAGTGGCTGGGGCATCACCTAATTTGTGTTTGGCAGCAGGATCCTACCATACAGCTGGAGCACAATACCGAATTATCCTATGGACGGCAGGGGGCAAGCATTTGCAGGGAACATCTAACTACTGTGGCCCAGACAAACTGACATTAAAAATAAAACAGGCAATTCCATTTGGTCTTGTACTGGGCTTTATCTATTAGGATAGCCTCTACTCCAGGCTATTGACCATAATGTTAGTTGAAAGCTTCTCATGTGTGTAAAGGCATAGGTTTTATATTCAATTTATTGATATTTTTTAAATCATGAAAGGATGTTAAATTTGTCAGACTACTTAGTCTTGTTCTTCATTTTTATTAGTGTTATTTGAGTATGTTTAGCCATTCTTGTAGACTGGTATATAGAGTTGACTCTTCATATCATTATGTAAAGTTTAACTTTATTTGCCATTGAATTCAGTTGGCTAACATTTTGTTGAGGATTTTTGTATCTCTTAGGGAATTTGACCTGTAACTTTCATTTCTTATGATCTTGATTGGCTTTAGAATCAGGGTCACAGCATTTTTGTAAAATATTTCACAATTGGTACATCTTTAATATTTTTGATAGTTTGACAAACAAGACATTAATTCTATATTCAACATAACTAAGGAATGAAACCACCATGTTAAAGATTCTCATATAATGGGGACATTTTTACTAATTCTACTTCCTTGATCACTATTAGATTACACACATTATCTGTTCCTGATTTGTGTTGGTAGGTTGCATGTGTCTAAGACCTTATCAGTTTTCTCAAGCTTATCCAATATAATAACTCATAGTATTCTATCATTGTCTGTATCTCTCTGTTATTAGTGATTAAGCCTTCTTAATTTCTGATATGCTTGAGTTTCATCTCTTTTGTCTTTCTAAGGGTCTATCAATTATTTTTATCTTTTCAAAGACCTGAGTTTTAGTTTCTTTGATGTCTACATTGTTTTCCTAAGCTCCTCTTTACTTATTTCTTTGTCTGTTATTTCTTTCCTTCCACCAACTTAAGCCCTAGACTTTCACATTTCACTAAAACATCTAGATAGCTTACTTGAGATTTTTCTTTCTTGGAATTTTTAATTAATTTATTACTCTACATTTCAATTAATTTTTGTTAATTTATTTTTTATTATTTATTAATAAATAATAAAACATATTTGTTAATTTACTCTGTGTTTATTACTCTAAAATTTCCTCTTAGAACTGTTTTTTTTGTTTCATGACTTTTGATATATTGTATTACACTATTCATTTCAAATAGGTTCGGATTCCTGTTTGATATCTACTTTGACCACTAGTTTGTTCAGGAACATGTTGCTTAATTTCTATATACTTCTATATTTTCTAAGGTTTCTTTTGTTTAATTTCTGACTTCATGTCACTGTGATCAGGATAGCTTCAAATGTCTTTCCACAAACTTACTCACTCATTCTTCTACTTGAGCAAGTGCTGTGGGATGTCTTTCTGTATGCTGTGAATATGTGTTGCTCCCATTGGCTATAAATAAAACTCCATTGGCCTATGGCAGGACAGGATGGAGCCAGGCAGGAATATCCAGGAGAGATGGGAGGAGAAAGGCAGAGGTGGAAGAGGTGCCAGCCACCACTGAAGGAGAAGCAAGATGCCAGCAGACCAGTAAAGCCATGGAACACGTGGCAAAACATAGATTGATAGAAATGGGTTAATTTAAGATATAAGAGCTAGCTAGCAAGAGGCCTGCCATAGGCCATAGAGTTTTCAAGTAATATAGGCCTCTGTGTGTTTACTTGTGTCTGAGCAGCTGTGGGACTGAGTGGGCCAAAGGAAAACTTCCAACTACATGCAAGTTATCTATTAAATAAACCTTTCCATAAGTCTTTTAGTTCAGGAATTGTATTATCTGTAGAACTTCCATTTTTTTCCATTTCTTTACTTGTCATTTCTTTGTGTTTTTTTTTTCTCCCAAGTGTCATATAATTTTCTTTCTAAATATTCTAGGAATTCATTGACAGCTTGAAGATTATTCTGCATTCCTCTCTATAGCTTCATATACCTCTATTTCTTCAGTGTTTCTATTATAGCATGATTATTTTCTTTTGGTAGTATGTGATTCCCTGATGTTACACCACATTTGTGTTATTATATTGGTATTTGTTCAATTATAGGTATAGCTACTCATTTTGAGTGTTACAGTCAAGCATATAACTTTACTACTTGATCTAACACATAATTCTGGATGGGTTAGTTAGAAAAACTCAAGATAGGTAGAGTTGGGTCCTCTAGGCATTACTTTGCTGTGAGTTCATGAGCGTCATGGTTGATCTGCTCAGGGAGAACACTGGCCAGACTGTGCAGACCAGTAGAAGTACTAGATTGTCACTATAATCATCACTGATTGGGGAGTATAGAAGTGTATATACACTGCACATGCAGAACCATTTGGTGCTTGGGTAGGGCTCAAGCTATGCCCCAAATTCAGGTGGACTACTGTTCTGGATTGATAGATCCAGAGGCTATGTGATTTAGGAATGTATAGTTTGAAATTTGCCTCAGTATGGTCTGGAAGGAAGTTCTGAATCTTGGATGAGCTACTACTCTGACTCCTGGCTCAAGTATTCCTAACCAATTCATCCCATAAGCATAAACAGTGATTTGTGTCTCATTGTACAAGTGTGGCCTTCATTTTGCCTTTGAGGACAGGATAAGATGTGTTTCAAGTCCCAGGGTAGGATGTTCTGACCTTTTGTTTCCATAAGAATGTTCTAGGTCTATGTCTCAATGACTAGGCAGAGTCATGTAGTGGTCTCTGAAATATCAAGTCACCTTTGGGACTCCCAAATTTGAGGGATACAGCTTCTAAGTTCTATAGAATTGTACAGTAGGCTCTGAGCTTTATGGCTAGGAAGGTTTAATACCTGCATCCTGCTCCTGAACATGGAGCTATCATCTAGCTGTCAGGGTTTGGTGTTGCCATGGGCACTGAAATTGAGTTAGAGAAAGCCAATGAACATCAGGTTGAACTTCCCACTGTAATACTAGGCCAGCCTAGATTGGTATTATGTGAAGGCTCTGTCATTGCCTGGTATCTCTGATTTGGTACAACTGTTGGCAGAGCACAGTGCTATCACAAAGATAAACTCATAGTTCTGCCTTTCTGTATTGTTTCTGATGGCCTAGGTCTGTTGTTAACCCTAGTATTATTGATGGGGAAGTCAGGAGTGGATTTCCTGGGAAGCATCTTGGAGTGCTTAGAGCTATTGTTGGCCCCAGGTGCCCTTTCCTCACTGCAGAAGCTGTGGGTCAAATGGTGACCTTATCTTATAACACGACATTGGCCTACAGAAAGGATAATGCAGCACAGCTGAGGTGATGTCATTTCTCTCAACTTTTAATATTGCATTTTGTTCTGTGATGTACATAGGAAACTCCATCTTATCTCTGAGTTTCCACAGACATGTTCTTTCCTGTGGATAGTTGCTGCTTGGAGCTTCAGTGAGGAGGCAGTAAGTGAATCCTAGGTCCTTATATTTTTCATATTATATTTTCCATTCTCTCCCTCTTGCTCTCTTTCTCTGTTTCTCCCAATCTGGTACTTTATTTGATCATATGTAGTACATTTGGAATCAATCTTTTTTCTTTTGGCACTTAATAAGTTATTTTTTAATTTTTTAATATGAGACAATTTTGATTTCTCAAATTCAAATCATATGAATGACTTCATATCTTCTTGTTTTATCCATTTCTTTTCTTTCCCCCTTTTTTAAGCATTTTGAGTAATTGAGATAAAGAGTTAAAATCTATTAATACTTAGTCAATGAGCTCCAAATCAGGCTGCTTTGTGATATCATAATTTTCTTTATTTACTGGTCAATTTTCAGGAGATACTTTTTATGCATTAAAATTTTTGATTTTGTTTTTAACAGGACATTGTATGAATCTTATTTTTTATTTCCAGAATAATTAACAACAGGTCTGAGTAAGTACTTAGAGTGTTGTTTTTCATGTTTTAGTTTAGTGTTTCCTCTTCCATACAGTGTTTGTCCTGCTTTCCAGTCCGGGTTGGATAACTGGATGGTTATTCTCCTACATACATGCAGATTAAGCTCTGTAGTGTCCTTTGTCTTGTATCTTCAGTATGTGCAAGGACATGGGCATGGGCCAATTTGTTCTTGTTACTGAACAATATAGATTTTAGATAACAGATGAAGAGATGCACGTCTACTTATATAGTCACACTTATTCACTAAGAACCTAGAATGCCCCCCTCCAACATCCATTACCAAAAAAGAACTTCTAAAGTGCAAATATCTCTACCTCTACAAAAGTAAACATTATGGGCCACAAAAAAGCATAATGCCTAATGGTACATAATCTACCATCAGTAATTACAGCTTTAATTGTGCAATTTAAACAACTTCTTTTCTTACATACAAAAATTAGTATGGATTGTCTTCAAATAAAAGGATTTTGTACTTCAGTTACATCACAGAGAAATCCATTTAGTACATATACTGTTTTTGAGGACACTGCCAAGTATAAATCTAGATTCAGTTATAAAGTATTCAGAGAAGGTGTCTTGAAATGTGTCCTTTGTGCTGAAGCAGCCTAAAGAGTTAAGCCTGATTTTTCCCACAGAGAGGAATAGTGAGGGAGTACTTTATCTTTATTAATGATTGAGGACTGACACATGCCCAGGTGAGATTGGTATCCCCATGGGTAATATTCTGTTCTCATCTGTTAAAAAGGAAGAATGTTTTCTTATGAGTTCAATCAAACTAAGAAGAAAAAGACTTTACATTCATTTATTTCTGAATAACTCAACAGGGACAAACTCTGATCATATCTCATAACCCTTCATTCTTATGTGGGGTGAAATTATTAGAGGAAATTGGAATTCTTATGAAAAGAAAATAGATGCCGGGTGTTTTCACAAAAGAATACTGGGCTGTGTTTTACCAGGAAAAGAAAGCACTGTATTGTAACTTTTAAAGTGATTTCTACAATTTCATCAAACTTTAACTTCCATCTCATTTTCTTATACATATTAATTGAAAACACATCTTGGAGTTGTGTCATGGTGACCACTTAGTGATGGGAATCACCTAAGAAACTGAGAGAGATCCTGTTTCATGTGTGCATGATCTTTCACAAATCATCACAGATTTAACCATTCCAGACACTTAGATAATGTCCTGGAACTGGCTGGTGAGCTTTCTTACCAAAATAAAACAAAGAAAATCCAGCAGATACTGCAACAGAGTGTTCGAGTTTGAAGTAAGAATCCTCACATGACATGAAAGAGACACCATCAAGCACAGAGACCAAAGATGGCCTTTTGAAGAAGGGACAGCCATATAAAATATGCCATTTTATCTTCCCAGATGAGAGTAACTCTAACCACAAGGATCTTTTGTATCAAGGAATAGGCAAGTAGGAATCCCTTAACAGTCCCTAATAAAGTTGGGGCAATCAAAGTTGTCTCTGCTGGAGAAACCTCGAGTCTCATAGATAGTAAATATAAAGCCCATTAGCTAAAGAAGGAAGCTAAAAGAGCCCAACCTTTCCAACAAAGAGAAACATAGAAGCACACAGATGAACAACAGGATAAAAGGGACAATGAATATTTAAAACAACTATGAGCTTTCTGTCATGTTGAGTGAGGGCTCAAGACAAGATGGTATACCATAGTGAGGAGTACATGGTTAGGAAGGCTATTACTTATGGCAAGCCAGTGGTGAAAGTGAGGAAAGGGCAGAACCTGGGGCCCTGCTATGACTTTGAAGGCACACCTCTAGTGTGCAGATATGGCCAATACATCCAAATAGTACTAAAGGGTGGTGAGCAAGCCTTTAACATGCGGCATTTAGGACAATTTCCAGACAAAATGTAAGAGCTATCTGTAAGGAACATTTCACTAGTAGAGACAGTAGCAGATTGAAACTGGAAGGATTAAATAAAAAGCCATTTGTATTCAGATACTTACTTTAAGTAAACCATGAAAGTGACAAATAAGATCACTATGCAACAATTAAAGAATCATAAAAAGGATATAATTGTCATAATCTATTGGCACCTTGTGCCATAGCATCATATTTCATAAAGGAAACTATTACATCTGAAGAGAATGGTTCCCAGACACTAATAGTTAGTACCTGAGTACTTTATTTTGCCAGATAGAGTATCCAGACAGAAACACAAGTCAGAGAAACAGAGGAGTTAAATTATAACACACAAAATTGGCCTAACAGACATTTATAGAACATTTTACTAATGGCTATAGAATATAGATTTTTTTTCACATCAGTTCATGGATCATTCTTCATGCCAGGACACGCATTAGGCCAGAAAAAGTGTCTTAGTGTAACAATCAATCAATCAACCAACCAACCAAACCCCTCAAAATAGAATACAATTAGAAGTCAAATTTATAAATTGTACAAACTAGCCAATATGCTTTCAAAGAATGAGCCATTGAAGAAATAAAAGGGAATTTTAAAATATTTCTTGAAACACATGGGAATAGAACATGCCAAAGAAAAAACCTATGTGAATAAAAGGGAAGGTTTCAAGTGAACAGCTTAAGGCGAAATCCATACAAAGGGGGTAGAGGCTGAGATGGTAAGAGCGGGTGGGAATGGAAAGATGGCAGAGAACATATACCAAAATACAGCTAGATCTGAAAAGTGCCTGAGTTTCACAGTACAGAATATCTCTGTGTCATATTTTACATTAATTTATTTAATATGCTACAAAGTTGTAGAATAGAGATGTTCAAGCTACAGACACAAAGCACTGTTACATGATTGAGGAGGAACTGCTAATCCTCCAGCTTGCTCACTATGTGCTGTATGCTTATCTCAATTAATATATGAACCTCATAAATACGCATGAGTATTACAGGGCAGTTGAAGAAGAAAACCCAAAACCCTGTTGTAGGTGGAGTTTTTCTGTCCCGACCACCTGTTCCCAAATAACCAGTAACCACTTCCCAAATAACTGACTTGGAGACTTAATATAAATTATAAATGCTCGTCTGATAGCTCAGGCTTGTTACTAGCTAACTTTTACTTTAAATTAACCCATATTTCTTATCTTTGCTTTGCCATGTGGCTCATGGCTTGTTACCTCATTTTCTACACATCTTGCTTCCAGGGCGGCTGGCTGGCATCTTCCCCGTCTCCACCCTTCTTCTTCCCATCATTCTCCTAGTTTGGTTGTCCCTCCTATAACTCCTGCCCGGCTACCAGCCAATTAGCTTTTTATTAAACCAATCCAAGTGACAAATCTTTACAGTGTACAAAAGGATTATTCCACAGCACCCTGTACCTAAGTTAAATATCAAATGTATCTCTCTATATTTAGGAAACACAGCAATACATGAATCATATCATTTTTTATATAATATTGTACTAACAGTTTGTCAGGCAGGTGAAATAATCAGAACATGTGATTCCTATATGAGAAAAATTAGACAATTAAGGTTATGCAATTTATTAGTAATAACAAAAGTGTTATAATATTCATAGAGCAGTACTCACAGATTGCTTTCAGGAATACTTAGGTTGATTCTTAACCTCTGGATTGTCGATAGTGTCAACAGAGACATGACTTGTTATTAACTGAAGATGAATAGCTCAATGATGCTAAATTGCCAGGATAAACAATCTTGGTTTCTGACTAAAAGCTAAAACTGTTTTCTGGAATTCTAGACAAGGCTCACTTTAAATAGTTCTTTTGGGGGGATTATAATTTCCATCTCAACAAACTAACTTAATGAAAACTGTTCTCCATTTTGGGAAGAATAAAACACTTCTGTCATTCTTGGAGATACACAGAGTCACCAGGA